>JAPYYV010001239.1:0-25341 GCA_030522625.1 Copidosoma aretas
AACCAAGTTTAATAAATGTTTGAAAATGGTACTTGTCGTAGCTTGTTAACTAATACCTTTGCGAGAAAGAAAGTAAAATTATAATCTGCCACTTAGTAAGGACAAACTCATTGAATTGAAAATGATCCTTACGTAGATAATTACGTAATACTTGAATCGTTTGAAGCAAGGCAGGTGTTTTGTAATAGGGGCCAAATTTTTATTTGAATTAACGCTGTACAGCTTCATGCATCATAGTGTCATATACGGCTTATATTTTACGTGTCGATCACTTATATATGATTAGAATGTCAAAGACTGTAAAGAAAAAGGTAATTGTCTATTTAGCGTTGGCGCTTGAACGGTATTGCACAATTCAATGCATCCTTGTTAATGTAATTAACACGATTCAGTCAACTAACAGGGGTTGATGACCCAATTACTGCGCATATGCTTTTTTGTCGGCTGCATTATTATTGCTCGGTGCTTATTTCACGCAAATCACATCAAACTAAAACTTTACAACAAATATCTGCTATCAGTTTAACATAAAATAATGTTTCTGGTGTTAAAAACACTTGATTATTCGTAATAAGAGAAGATGAAAGAATATCTTGTTGCATGTATTAATACGCACCCGACATCATTACTGCGTACCAAATACTACGCAGGGCTAAATATTGCGCACCAAATACTGCGTACCCAATTTACACATTTTAAGACTATTTGATCTATAAAGGTACAAATTTTCAATAAATAAACTTTTCCTTTCCATAACAAGTTTGTTTAACTCGGAAAAAAACACAGAAGACAATCGTTCGTGCGAAAACGTAAACAGACTATTGTTGCGGTCTACCCGAGAAAGTGTCTGTTGGAATGAAGTAAAAAGATGTTTTGATGGAACCGGCAACTTTATACTACTGTAATTTTTTGTTAAAATCAGATAAGACTACGATTTTCTGAAAATATAACTTATGAATATGATATTTTGTTTCCATTACTTTTCAGACGTATTAAAGTATTTAAAATAGATAAATCCTGTAATTCTATCAAAGTGCGCAGTTATGGGGTTGTGCGCAGTAATTGGATCGTTTACCCCTACTTTCTATCGCTAGAGTGATCTTAATTGGTTATCTATCGATTATACTGCCATCAATAAATAATGAATTAATGAAAAAATAAATTATTTTCTGAGTTTGTTAATCAAGTTTTTATTAATATCGATATTATGTGACTATAACATCAGTCCTCCTGAATTTTTAGAGGTTCATTACCGCAAAGTTGTGTGAGGTAAAACATTTAGTTAATACATCATTTTACCACATATAAATACGCTTTTTCCGAAACCTACAGCAGACTGTGAGAGCAAGTTACTAAGCTTCGTACAACAACCATTTTATTGTAAATGATCAGAATTCTTCAGGCATCGTCAGGAAATTGACCAAAAGTCATTTAGACACGATATGAGGATATATTATTCCCAATGAGTGCTACATAACCATATTGTGATTATTCGTGTGAAAGATAATAAGTTTAGTTAGGCTTTCGGCTCACCTGTGAAAACCGAACAAACCCTAGAATATTTAGAAGTTCTGACGTGATATCACGTGATATCAGTTAAAATGGGACCTAACTTCTCAATCGATACTTATAAATTGATTACACTGTATAAGACAAATCTCTTGCACGCGTATTCAGTGCACTACGTACTATCGAAAAAATAATCATTTCGAAAACATGCAAACTCTATTTTATTAAGATGTAACTCTTTTTATCAGGATCCTATCTTTTATAACGCCTGTCCGAATTGACACTCTTTGCTAGCTCTTAATGAAAGCAGCACCTATTAGTTCCTCCAAAGCTGCATGTTAACTATTCACTTTATAAGAAGAGAAACAAATAAAATTTCATATCGGATCATTTTAAGGCTTGTTAACGTACGATGTGATTGTCATTATTGTCTTTTATGACTAATGAGATATGTATGGGAACAATACACTCCTTTGCACACAGTGCGTCACAAATACGTTTAGCATTATGAGAGATACATAATATAAACGCTATTTGATAAGAATCATATCTATTATAGTATGCATATAAGCTCCATCACTTTAACTTATACGATTTTATTTTTTTTGCAGTTACAAAGAATACAAGTCTTAAGGAGGAGGTAGAAAAAACAATAGGGGTTGCAGAGGGTAACGGATAAGTTTATAATGATCTTTGTATGCTTTCATGTACTGTTTTAGAAGTAAGCAGACAGCCAAAGACAGAGCACATAAACTTCGCGGCATTCGATAGTTTAAAAAATCATGTAGATAGTATTTGCAAAAATGCACTAAATGATTATTTCGAATATCATAATGCATTGCAGAAATCTACTCATATAACTGATGGAATAGAATCATAAGTACCATTAAGTACTTCAAATAATGAACTAAAAAAAGATGTTGTGAAAAGTTGTTGTCAAATGAATGTAATGGATTGAATTTTTTACTGGAAAATAGAAATAAAATCATTTATTGTAAAAATTCACATGTCGTAACAAATGTTGGTGCAGACACGGTACGTGATTATTACTTGCATATGAAGTGCATCAACATAAATTCATCAAATGATCGAGAAAACAGTTTAAATTTTCTACTAAATAAATAAAAAAATCACGCAACCGTTCGTGACAGCATTGATTATAATAAAGATACATACGAAGAAGAGTGGATAATCAAAGAAGTTGATATGTCTAAACTTAAACATTTGCAAGAAAATCAAAATTGTACAACCAATGGTGCAGTTATACATGAGGAAAAACGTACAATGGATATTATCAAAAAAGATGTTTCTCATTATCATGGTGTTATTAATCTAGATTTCCTCGAAGATGAAGGTTCTTTCAACAACTACAATTTTTCAATTCAAGCTTCGGAACCCCACAGTGATATTGGTAGTATTCATTCTACTATTACTGACAAGTATTTAAATGACTATGATGAAAGTAAACGTTATGAGTAATAAAGAATATCGAAAGGGCAGAGTCATAAAACCAAATCGATTTGTTAAAGAAGCAATAGCTAAAATGTTTTATGGAACAAACTGTCAAAAACCCGATATAAGTAAAGATGAATTTAACGATGCACATGAAATGTTATTAACCAAGTTATGGAAGAATCAAATCAGTGCATATAAGATACAAAAAAGAACTAATAGACAAAGGAAATCTGTCGATTAGAAAAATATGCATAAACAAATACTTACCGCGTCTCACTTTTGTACTGCTTACTGCTGGAAACCAAAAACATTATGCAGCAGAAAAGTTAAAGAAATACTAGATTCACTATTTAATGACTTAGAAAACAATCCAGCAATTATTTATGGAATTCAACAAGAAGAAATAGCTGATAGAAAGCTAGCAAAAGTTTTAAAGAAACAAATACAAGATTACGGGATCTTTATTGATCCAGTGTATCCGTACTTCGGTAGATCACCAAAAGCTTTCGTTGATAAAAACAGTATCATCAAAAATTAGTAGAGATATTACTGACCGCAATGTTAACTGCCGGGACCACTTTTTGCCACTGGTTCAAACGCCGCACCATGGCCAGCCGCCGAACCATACGCACATCTTACTCAACGAGAGCATACGTCATAGGATGGGGGCGGGGGTCTTGACCACCGGCGAGGAGAGGAGAGAAAATGTGGAAATGGGCGTATAGACCAGAGTAGGTATATATATGGTAGGAAGAGAAGGAGAAGTGGCCGTTTGAGCTGAACGGAGCGAAAGCGAACGGCAAATCTTTTTCCATAGAGCGCACTATACCTATATATACTGTTTACGTATATCTCACGTGTAACTAACACGCTTTAAACAAATACATTAACCTAAGAACAACTATTAAACTATTTATTCTACACTTTTACTAATTATGATGTTATAAAATTTATAACACTATAGCCTAAGCTTCCGGTCTTTTAAATAAACATCTGTCACTTTGAAACATACACTACCTACTGTGTCAGTAGCTTAGGTGGCTAATGTAAGAATCGAACTTTGATTTTTGGCAGTTATAGATTCGAATCCCGTGTCATAATTTTTTTTTCCCCAGCTTATCAAGCTTTCAACTTTTTTTTATTTCTTCGTTTGTTTTACAATTTTTTTCTTGGCAACGTTTGTCATTTTTTTTGTCGAAAAATTTGTCTGCAACGCAACGAATCACACATATTTAAAAAATTATATACCGTATAGGATGATACAGGTCTGAATAATTTTGGGCAAAAACTGACCCGTTAATGGTAATTTTCGATAACATCAACAACTGGAATTTAATTATTCTATGCAGTCTTTCATGGTGACAATTGAATATGTATCGTGTATTTTGAAAACTTAAGGTACAATTGGATGCGAGTGATAGAGCAATAATATCGTTATTCAATTAAAGCTTTTGGATTTACGAACAGATCAGCACTCTGAAACCAACCTATCAACGATATTGTTGAAAGTTATTGACAAAAATGTCCAAAAAACGTGTCATGAACATAGTGAAATTTTTTTTAAAGTCATATCTCACTCTTTTTCTATTAAATATTGAAATCTGAAACTTTGCACATATATCCTCGAGACATACAGAAATAATTAATTAACCAAGAAAAAAAGTTGCTAAAATATTTTCATAATTCCTCACACACTTCTTTCAATCAAATTTTGATATTCTATAATTTTTTGGGTTACAATTTTGACGAGTAAACAGAAGCGTTTTGCAACTTTGTGCAGATATAGTTAATAACTGTATATCTTTAGAAAAATATGTTCTTTTTTTCAAATCGATCCATTAATCGATTGATCTGCCCGAGTATGTAAGGAAAAAAATTTAGTAGCTAGAATATAGTTGTAGACGATTCACGATAAGACATTGTAATTTCCTGGCCACTTGGTTTGTTCATTCACTAAATATTAAAGGTATTAGGACAGTTTCAGGATATTAATATAATGTTATAGTGTAATACATTTTAAAATAATTCAAATCACACAAGTAAAACGAAGTATGGGAGAAAAAAGATCAAAGCACGAAATAACTCACTTTATATAAATAGACAAGTATGATCAGTTAAACATAACATGATGTACATGTTTTCATATGAACGTACATATATACTAGGGTGTCCGTTATTTATGGATTTTGACTTTTTGATCATATACCCCCGGGAATCTCTTTGTTGTATACAAAAATGACTATCCATACCCTGAATACCTTAAAATTTTGGAATTACCACGTACCCCCATATGGACTCAATTCAATTTCCTAATTGAATTGCATGGGATTTTCAAACTTTAACCTAGTTTGATTTTTTTGACCACTTTTAGTTTTTTTTCTGGATTTTTAAATCATACTATTGAATAACATGTCACTTGGACTTGATTAATTGATTTTTCCAGCTCGAAACAAGTAAGATGCAAAAATATTATAAATTAGAGTTCTTGTTCTTCGAAGGCTTCGAAGGATAAAATCAAATTTGTTCAACTTGCATGTTTTGAGATGAAAAAGTCTATTAATCAAGTCCAAGTGATACGTAATTTACTTCATGATATAATCATAATAGCTATCACACCCTTATATATACACATAATACAACTAATGATAAGCACCTTATTGACGTGTGTACTGATACAATTACCTCTAGATGTCGATAATATTCGTGAAAGCTATGCTGACTTTAGAAATATTTTTTCCTACCTGGGGCCTTTTTGGTGTTATTATTAGAGTACCTTTTTATATCTAAGTTCTTTTCATGATCTGGAATAAATCCATGATTTTCAAGAATCTCAGGAAGAAGATGAGCATTTGCGAAACTTTTTCTCAGTTATCTCTGCATTTTTTCATGGTATTCTTCATGACATTTAAAAACTGCTATTTTTATCGCATGTTCCTTTACCTAATGATAAAAAGGTCAAAAGTTTATATTAAAATCTTGTGGTTTTGCAGTAGGTCTTGCACTCTAAGCTTCTCTTTTTTAATTTGCACCAATGTCGTCATAAGCCCTTTTGCCATGAGCAGTTGGACAATAGTACCACTCTGCATCAATACTTTACGAGATTTCGTACAGTTGATTTATGCAGGGTACCTTTACGTTGAAGTACGATGGATTCCGTATAGGTGACTTTTGAACTAAATCTGGACGATATTACTTTTAAGGTAAAATCAGTTTTTCTGTAGTATGATAACTTTACTACATTCTTTTAAAGATTTTGTGTAGTAAACTTCTCTACTATGTCTGTACCTAAACCCCTTTCAGATATTGCCAAGTATCTTTAAATATGATATCGTAACGATATCGCTTAACAGATATCTTATTGCTTTATCTTACAGTTGAAGTAACTAAATCTTTCGGAAACATGTTACAGACACCTGGAAAATAGATAGTCCACCTATGGTCAAAATAAGTCGTTAGAATAAAAGTATAAAATGAAATAAGATAGAAGATTGTAGTTGTTGTGAAGGGTAAAATGGGCTTGCATAAAATGTTCAAGTAGATTCAAATAACGGAGTATAGCATATTATATTCCACAAAATATATACATGCATTTAATATCCATGTAAAGACGTGTGTGAAAATATAGAAGTCCTTCACTTTTTATCGTCTGACATAAAACATTTCAGATAAGGTAACATAACTGCTTATATTATTTTTGTAATACCCTGCCATTTGACACTCATATACGGGAGATTGTAAAAAAAATGTCATCTGCTTTTTCAGTTGGGCTACCATGTTGGATCTTCTATTACGTAATACGACTCATTGTATTCTACATTCATTTAGATAAAAACCATACAACTTTGCATTATTATTAATACTAAGTGTGCGGGCAGTATTTAAGGCCGATTGAATCTCGAGAAGTAAACAAAAATTTAAAATTCTGTTAGAATTAGAAATTCTTCTCGTATTTTCTTCTTCTTTTCCGCCATTGTTGATCCGCCGTTTCGAAAATCACAAAACACCATATAGCATAAAAATCTAGAAGGTATAACAAAAATTTTACGCCCAAATACACTAAATTATCTTTAGAAATAAAGTGTAGGGGGGAGGGGTGGCTGATTTAAAAGGAAATTCCCCATACATATAGGTATGCTTCTTTGTACGTACTGAACAGTACAGTCTGTTGAGTAGTGGTAGTGGGGGGTAAAGCTATAGAGACTGATGCATGGTTCTGCTTACATTATTCGTCGTATATGTATTAATACTCGTCTACATATGTATTGTACAGTTTTATGAGTGGTAGTGGGAGTAAAGCTATCAATGCTGATAAAAGGCTCAACTAACATCATTCGCTCTCCAACTGTAATGGAGAAAGGTCAGCAGAGCAGAGGAGAGTGCCTAAGCAATAATGCCGTCTCTTACGTGTAAAAGTATATGCATAAGTTGTCTACATATATATATATATCATCCAATATTATATAGTTATATGAACAAAAGTTAGTCCTAGCTCCCCCGCCCCCCCCCCCCGCTCCTCCTCAGCTCGCCCTCCACCTCCTCCTTGTCACCCCCCCTCCAGCTTCCCCTCATCACCTCATAACCTATTCTACAATACTCACACACGCACAACTTAATTGTAAGTTCATGCATATAAGATAATAATTTGGTTTCATATTGATTTCTTCCTTCTACATATTTGAAGATCAATTTAGAATAACAAATGTACGATAAAAAACAACATGAGGGTAGACCAAAAGTAGCTCTTACTAACAAGATATTGATTCTATAATGTTTGTATATATCTTCCTATAATATATACTTCATTCGTGTGGATCGTAAGTAATGGCCCCCTCTTCATGCCACTACCCAAACGTTTTTTACATGATCAAAAGTAAGGTAAAAATAAGGTGAAAGTATGCAAATTTTTAATAATTTTCTGTAGTAAGTCTGACCCACCACGCCCCTTCTTTAGCCCCCACTCCTCTCATGCCTCCTATTTTCGTTAGGTTATCCCTTACTAACAAAACAATCCATAAGGACTTAGAATTTATTTAAGTCTTATATATCCCCCCCCCTGCTCCCCCGTATTTTAACCATAGCCGAAGATGTCCGACGTCACCTAAAAGACGCATTCTCTCCAAAGTCTCCCAAAAACAGAAAAATTATTTCAATTATAGACGAATCCTTTCACCAAAGCCCTCCAACATCGTCAAACATTTCCAAAAACAACCGATTACTGCTAAAGCCGCTCATTCAAAGCCACTCGGGATTTTCGGATTTGCCCGCACGTCTTATTTGGCTAATAGACAGAGGCACAACAATAAAACGGGACCATTAATAATACAGCTGATGAAACAGATACCGGAACACCCATTTACTCGAGCACAATACGAAATAAAAACAAAATATACCACCTACAACCAAATAACAAAATAGACTCGCCCGCTCACATTGTCTAGTAACAGATCATTTATTTACTAAAAGTGTAAGCAGAGAAGTATATTGGGATTTTAAATAAAGTACATGGAATAATACCCTATACTATACCCTAATAACACCCAATTGCAGGAATCAGACAGAGCAACCGACTCATGGAGATGGTAGGAAGAAAACCAGGCACGTGTAGACCATAACTACGTTGTAGTCTAGCAAACTATAACTAAACTGTAATTGGCTAAGAATTCCCGATCGCGAATAATTTTATTTTCATACAAAATTTGATAAGCACTATTTTTCCGTGTATTATACTTACAATATAGGTATATTCTAATTTCGATAATGATGTCAATAGACAACGTTTGCAGTATAGTACATGTTTTTGACAACAGAGAAAACAAATTAGATTTTAAGGCAAGTAAGCTCTATGTTTGTCTCATGAAAAATATGTGTTTTAATACAATGCTACACTACAACGTCTAAAAATAACTAACTTTGTGTTACTATGGCGGAAAACCAAAAACGTGACCAGCAGTGATGCAGCAGACAAAACAGATACGTGATAGAAGACAGGTACACTTTAGCTTAATACTTAATTAAAATAAGTGAAAACTTACGCACCTTGAAGCAAATCTCTAAAGGAAAGCATAAATATGGATCTCTAGCTCCTTTAACTGAATAACCCAATGCACTTCAACCTAATATCCAAAGGAAAAACAAATAATTAAAGTCAAAAGGATTTATTCTATTTATTTATTGGGTTACTGGAAATAAAAATATGATACAACTTAAGTACCTACAACTAAATAACCAAATTTACTCGCATGCCTATAATGTTTCTTGATATATCATTTATTCACTAATCGAGAGTATTAACAGAATATTTCGTTTGATTTTGGAATAAATTACATGCGACAATAACATTGTATACGGAAATGGGGCAGAACTACCAATTCATGCAGATGGTGCAAAATAAAAAAGTGTTTGCAAACCATTATTGTGCTGAAATCTAGCGAACTATATCTGAACAGTAATAAGCTGAGATCTCCTAATCGGATACCATGTCTTTTTAATACAAAATATCATTACCAATATAATTCTGTCTATTATACGTACTATAAAGGTGTATTATACTTTCATTCATAAGGGTGCTTTAGTAGGAGTAGTTTAGATGTCATATGTAGCTTATTTAACAAGTCAAAACCCACTGATTGCATCGAAATCCTTATTTACCTCCCTAAATCTAAAAAATTAAGAGATATTTTTCATTATTTTTTGGAAATTATAAACAACCTATTATGAAGAAACCATAAAACATCTTTCAATTGTAACCGTAATCATTGTGTTACACATAAAAAGAATGACTGTATCATAGTAAAAATTCCAAGCTTTCAGATGGTACCTCGCATAATATAGATAAAAATGGAAAAATTACAAATAGACCTTAGAATATTCATATATTGGTAGTATTAGAAATGTAGTTGCAGAAAATCTTTTTTTTTTGTGTCAAACGCAATGCACACATATAAAATATTTTACAATTAAAATGCAAGTTCTTACGAAAGAATTGTATTTTATTGAGTAATTGTAATGATGTTTTTGTATAGATAACATACAGTTAGTATTCTAATATTTAAAACATTCTTTATTTATTCCAACAAAAAACAAATTTAGCAATCATACGTAATATGCATGATAGCAGTTAATGTTCGTTTAACAAAAATATAAAAGTATTTATGACAGTGCTAACATATAGCGAATAATCCACAGCGATTTAGCGAAGGTGGTGTAGATATATTTTGAATTATGATGTTTGTTAATTTAGAAAATAGAAAATTTTCCGGAAATCGATATAAACGTTTAAAACAGTACGGAAAAACATTGTGTATAATTCGTCGTAGAAACAATACAAAAAGCCATAAGCAGTTGCAAAACTACTCCTTTAAAAATATATTGCTAAAACATAATGTACTTCTGTTTACGGTTTTAATTTTGATAAAAAAAATTAACAGTAATTTAAAAAAAAAATGGTATCTCCGCAACTATTGGTAGTACAGTAACTTTTTTTCCGTAAAAATTTGCAGAAAAATTAAAGTAATTCAATGAAATTAAGACAATTGTCTGATTGTTATAAAACTAAAAGAAAAAAATATGCATTTAAGCTTTAAATCGTTTTCATTGCAAATTGTTAGTTTAATACAATATGATAATAAATTGTATGACTAAATAATGAAACATACCATTATGTTAATATGTAAAATCAAATACAGTAATATACGATCCTTAAAGAAATTTCCAAACAAATGAAAACTTTAAAGTTTTTCAAGTTGCGAATTCTATTGTTCGTGAACTATCCAGTGGATTAAGTAATGTTAACGACTTCTGCTTATACATAACGTAAACTATGTTTTGCTTAATGTCAAGTAATTATCAGTGAGTCTACAGTTTGTACTATAACTAAATAGTTGTCTGTCAGGCTTGGCTGACCTAATGTCAACGTCTTCATTTGCTTGTTATTTACGCATTTCTCGCTCTCATACTGTAAAAATTTGTAGAGGTCTGGACCGAGTATTGTTCTTTTGATTTGTGTTAATTCAATTTTAAAATCTCTGGCAAATTCCAGAGAAACGACAAAAAATTCAGAGAAATATTTAAACCCAAAAAAGGTTTTGAAGCAAAAAATAATAGCATTATTATGAACAGCAGGTAAAAATCTATCGATTTTTTAAATTTTATTATTTTTTAGGATTATTCCCAGTCCGTACCAGCGAGTTGAACACAGAGTGGTCGAGCGAAAAATGCGCCTCACGTGCGAGGTGATCCGATCTCGCTGGACGCGCCTGTATACGAAAGCTCGAGGCGGGCAAGGTAGGCATGGATTTGGGAATATAAAAGGAAAGAAAACGGGGAAAAAGTAGATTCAGATTTACAAATACCGTGTTTGGTTCAAATGCAAACGTACTAAGATATATATGACAAATGGAGCCAGGAAGAGTTAGCCTCGAAAAAGGCATAAGAAAAAGGGAATAAATTTACTTTTTGCACATAACAAAAATGGACGAGAGCAGATGGCCTTGATTATGACTAATGAAAGAATTAACGGACTTATTAAATAAAAATATTACGAAATAGGAAAAAATGTTAAAGTTGTGCATGAAAAAGTACAGGATTGGAAAATGATAGGATTTATAAAAAGAACAACGAAGAAAAATAAACTTGACAGAATCAAAGATAATTTTACAAATGAAAGAATGACCTTTGTCAATGAAAAAATAAAAGAAAACTATACAGTAATTGACATTTCTATCATCTGTAAAATGTAAAAAAAATAAAAAAGCAGAGAGAGAAAAAGATAGCAAAAAGAGAAAGATACAGGTAAGTTTATAAGTTTTAAAGTGATGGACTGTAGGATCTGCAATAAAAGAAAAAAAATATAAAGCACACATTGCAATGTAAAGAGGAAAAAAAGCAACAAATAAAACATGTATAATATCATTGAGGAACATATGATTTATTGATAATGGAGAGATATGCAGTAAGAAGATGATTTATGTGAAAATATAAGATATTTATGTGGGTAAATAAGGTACGAAAGTAAGGATTAAAATTTCAGAAATATGTTATGCGTTATGATTTATAATATTATGTAAATGTAAAAAGAAATTATAACGTTGTTGTATGTTTAATCAATTACATAGATTATTCAATCAAAATATTATTAGTTTTCATATAAGAGGATAAGAATTTTTTAAAGTTATGAAACAAACAAAGAAAATGTAGAAATATATAAAAATCTCTGTATAAAATAAAAAAATAATAAAATCAACAATTTACAGTTACAAATATCAAGAAAGAATTTTAAAATAATATCTTATTATAAACTTATATCCATAATTGTCTCTAAAATGACCAAAAATAACAAAGGCTCGTAACTATCTATGTAATAATAATGATTGCGCCAGTATTGTATACATATATATATAAATCAATAATATCCTTAAAGACCAATGTGAGTCATTATCTCTATTAAATTAATAACAATTATTTGGTAAATCAGTAAACTAATATCGTATATTAACTATATCTGTTCCATTTTTTAGCGAATTTTTATGAGATTGCTTTGGCTATCTATGTTTGTACGTATATATGTGTTTAAAAAAAAAACTTTTTCATTTATTATTGAGACATAAGAACAAAAATATTTAAATATGGGGGCTGGCACGCGGAGCGCGCAGGGGGCAAAACCTCTCTAGTATATATATATATATACATGTACATTTATATGTATAGGCATACTTTTTTATATGTATGGTATAGTACACTCTGACGAGTGGTGGTGGTGAGAGCTCTATATGCATAAGTCGTCTGTATATGTATAGTACAGTCTTATAAGTGGTGGAGGTCAAGCTATGAAGGCTGATGGACGGCTCTCCTAACATTATTCGCTCTTCAGCTGTCATGGTGAAAAGTCATGCAGCAGAGCAAATAAGAGTGCGTTCGTCTCGAGCAGTACGGGGAATTGGAGTAGATGCGAGTTGCGCTACACTTTTACCAACTGCATGCATAAACCTCGTCTTACTATTCTCTTCTCCTAACTTTTTCTATCTCACTCTCTCTCACACTCATTTTATCACCCTCCTGCTCTCTCTTACTCACTCTCTATTTATCTCTCTCGCTCTTTCTCTCTCCCTCTCTGTCTCTCTCTTTCTAGCTCATAGGCCCACCGCCCGCGCCGGGACGAGCACATAGCTGGAATGAGCACAGGATTGTAATCTGACACCCTTAAGCGCTACGGGCACAGCCTAATGGGTGGCCTCGACACGAGGCCAGTGATAAGTGGGCCTGTCCCTGTACAACTATAAGGCCGTGGATGGCATTGTCTCCATAGGGCTACTGGTTTGGCCTAGAATCTCTATAGTTTACCATCTTAGATATGATTTTTATATAGTAAGAGAAGTATTACTGATGAGGAGCCGTCATGCATTTTAAACTGAAAAAAATATTAATGGAGTCTGAGGTACTTACAAGTTTTTACAAATAAATTTATTCAAGTTCTAACAATTCAACCCTTTCACGTTTTGATTAGCGGAGTATCCGTAAACGTCATTTCTCAGTCAATTCATTATTATGTGGAAATACTCTCATGCCTATAGTTTTTTATACACATTTACAGAAGTGTTTTTATATTTTTTTAGACGCAATATCTCGAACCTTATTCACACAGATGTTTAGTAAACTCTTAATTTTATAAAAAAAATTATTTATTATATGCATTTCGAATTAAACACATTTGTATCATTGTATTTCTTAATATTCTTTTAGATACTATTTCTTGTGTAGTAGGTAACCGACATTTTCTCTAAGTCTAAAGTAGGTTCTTAAAACAAATTTCGTTGTATTATCTATTAGTTTACATGGTTTTTTTCAATCAACTAGAATCGTTTTATGTTGGCTTTGCTTAAAGTGCTTCATTTTTTTCAAAATTGGATTAGTCGCTCTCTTTTGCAAACTTTGTGTGAAAACATGACATAAAAGGTCTTCATGGAAAATATCGGAGCAAAACTCTATTTTTCTTGTTCTACAACTAACAATGTGTTATGAATCTTCATTAAAGAGTCACACAAAAAAGATTCCGTACTTCTTATAAATAGACCTTTTTCTTTCTAAAAACCAAAAATAATATAAAAATAACTGAATACATATTAAAAAAAAAAATGAATAGAAATAAAGTATTAGAAGTACTGAACAGTACTTATAGACTGCTAACATGATACGTATAAAAAAAACAGTTTGGAACCAAATATTTCAACATATAGATTGATCAGCATAAAGTTTACATGTAGTGGCTCTCTTAAGTTAAAATATATATGACGACGTTTATGCATCAATTCTATTTAGTTTCCAAATCCACAAAATCTTTGATATCACTGTTGTAAACTTTGAGATTAGTTCGCTATAAAACAATCACATAATAATTTTCCTCATTACAGTCATCAAAGCTGATTTTAAAGAAAATAATGTACCTTTTTCTACCTCGGGCACTTTTGCAACCTTGGTACAGCCTCGGTTGAAAAAACAGCAATCGCCACTCATGTGCATTCAACCAGGGGATCCCAACAGTCTCTCGGGGACTGCCCTGGAGTGATTCACATTTGTGACAAAAGCTACTATAAAGTAGGTAAACTAGGTGGTCCGAGCACAGTGCCCGTACCCCCCAAGCTCTGAGCAAAGACTCCAGGATTAGAGCACAGCTTAGAGGCCAGGCCACGTATCCGCCTAGTTTCAAAGCCACCTGTCAGGCTATACCCGTAGCACCCAGTCGTGTCAGATTACAACCCTGTACTCATTCTAGCTGTGTGCTCATCCTGCCTGTGGGCCCATGGGCTAAAGAGAGTGCGTGAAAGAGATAGAGAGATAGCGAGAGAGAGAGAGAGAGAGAGAGAGAGAGAGAGAGAGAGCGAGAGAGAGAGAGAGAGAGAGAGAGAGAGTGAATGTTAGGACGAGATGTATAGGAAAAGTTTAGTGCAAACCTCATTGATTCCAATTCCCCGTACTACTCGAGATGCATGCACTCTTCTTTGCTCTGCTGCATGACCTCTCTCCATGATAGCTGGAGAGTAAATGATGTTAGCAGAGCCTTCCATCAGCCATTATAGTTTTGCCCCCACCACCACTCATGAAACTGTACAATACATACAGAGGACTTGTGCATATAGTTATATTTTTACGCGTAATAGGCGGCATTATAGCTTGGGCACTCTTCTTTGGTCTGCTGACCTCTCTCCATGACGGCTGGAGAGCGAATGATGTTCTCGCTCTCTCATCACCAAAATTATAGACTCAAAGCGGATCAGATTCTAACACTATTCCTTGTCCGCCTCCCTTATCAACACGGGTATCGAATGATGCGGGCTTTGTCGACTCAAGTGCTGAGAGGCGGTGGCGAAGGTTTCTGGGGACGAGCAGACGAATAAATAGAGTCACTAATATTTACTTGTTAAGCGTGCCTCTTGGGTATCGGATGACATAGGATGCTGTGCGTCGGTATGTAAAACATTTGCTCGATACAATTACTCGAGGATATCTTGAGATTCCCATGCGTACCCTGAATATTCGGTGACATAGAGTGCAGTATGATTCACATATGATTTAAAACATAATAATGCTACTCTGTGTTTATGCAAAACATCCGCTTGATACAGTTACCTCGAGATTTACATACGTACATTGAGTATTATATGTCATAGGATTTACCAGCGCTATCAATATTACATGCTATATAGTTTATATGGAAATGGGTGTAAATATGATTGGCAGGCCACGATTAATCCACAGTATTTTTTTACTCTTGAAGAGAAAACGTAAGTAAAGCCTTCCATCAAAACTAGTTTCATTTGTATTGTTTATAATTTTATATGTATTGATTGAAGAATATTTTTTATAGATTAATGTAAATACAACACGACTTTATACTTAACTTTTTTCACTATATTCTTTTTCAACATTAGGAAAATTTTAAATGTGTGAAATTATGGACTTGAAATTCTGTTTGCGAAAATGGGAAAAATTGTGTTTTAGTTTAAAAATCACACCAATAAATAGTAAAAGAGAGAGAAAGAGAAAGTGTGAGCCCCAGTCTACGCTTCCACCTGTAAGAAACCATCATTTACTTTCCTTTCAAAATTTCTCTCTCTTTTTTAAAAATTCATTTACATTATTTATTATCATTTTCATACATATTTTAAATAGAATCATGTAAATCAACCTCATTGATTCCCTCATCTTCTTCTTCTTCATTCATTAAATCATCCAATTTTTCATAGCATATGCGTTTTTAACTGCGCATACAGCATTCCAGCACAGAGGATGATTTGAACACATTATGGAACCGTCCTTTAGAATAATCTTGATAGATAGGCAGTCATGATCATCAATATGGATAATGCTATTAACAAGAATTATTTAAATAAATTATAAGTGTTTTTATGATGTATATAATACCTTATAACTTATTTCTTATTTGGCATGATGTTTCCTAGCCATTCTTTTTTTTCTGAACCCTTTACACATATCTAACTAGCATCATTAAATGCCTCTTGTAGCACGCGAGCATGATTCTCATATGGAATGACATAACTACTCCATGCTATTCCATGATAATTCTCCACAAGCCAACTATTTATACAACGTTGTTCAGTGCTTAAATCAGTTCACCTGTATGGCGGTAAAAAGCAGTAGACTCTAGGTTGCATTTTCTCATTCTCGTAGTTGATGAGAGCAAGCTCCTTGACGACAAAGTCATTCGGTGACCTCAAGAAGCCTTTAATATCCACGACGTATTTCATGATCTTCTTCGAGAGTAGCACTAGGTTGGAGAGAAGTATTATCCCTAGCTCGTTACGAAACAGACTAACGATTTTGAGCGTGTGACATTAATGCTTATACCCTCGCTCAATAAAAGAGTATCAAGTTAGACCGTCAGAGGTCAGACTTCTTATGAACTACCCATTTTTCTGTATTTGACAAGTCTGCCCTCTGGTGGCCAACTATGACACTCTTTCTTAATATACAGCTTCGCACGCAGCAGTAAAAAGTGCGGTATCTGTGGCTCGGATGCGTCAGTGGAGGGAGAAGCTCCGTCGAGTGGGTATAAAAGCTGCAGTGATAGCTCGAAAAATTTAGTTGCAGCATCGCAAGCTAGTAAGCAGTACAGTTCTAGCAGTACCTGGAAAGTATCATCGGACTGCACCAGAAAGAAGTAGCAGCATCCAAGAGGGTATAACTTGGAAGATAGCTGCACCTAAAGGGTATTATCAAAGAGGTGATGTTCACTTGAAAATTATCGTTATTTTACTTGAACGCTATTAAGGTACATAATTTTAAGCCCCTTCTCCTCTCCTACTCTTTAGAGATTGGAAATGAGTTCGGAAAAACACAAAAAGCTTTTTCCGTAGAGCTATTAGCACTATTCATTTATCGTTACTGTAATTATTCATCAAATTCAAGTGGAAGGCAGAGCTGTACTAATTTGTGATTAACATATTATTGAGCTTAATATTTAATATAAAGTATATACATAAGAATTTTGAGGTTAAATAAAGGGAGATTTGTATATAAAGGAAAGAGGATCCCCACCCCTACCATCTTCTCTCTTACAATGCTTACCTTATATATTATTACGTTTTTTCTAGGCATCATGAACGTTCAGTACTTTAAGTACACTGCAGATTTGTTGCAAAATGCCCTCAGGCAGATTGCTCAAGCGGATGATGACGATCTACAGAGATGGTTTGAACTAACCAATCAAGCGATTGAAGCTCTCAAGAGATATGTCATAACATCATTATCCGGAGGAGAGATGAAGTCCTGCCAGTCTTTCATAGCTACTTTGCTCTGCATTCAAGACGAGTTGGACAGTTAGTTGAGGATGACCGGAGGAGAATTACAACAGGATCTTCCAGAGCAGCAGTGCAGTATGCAAGACAGTGCACATGATTCAAGTGCATCAAACAGTGTAGATAAGTCTAGTGTAAAGTGGAACGATTTACCATCAGCATTTAAGAATCGCATAGCAACAGGTGTGATAATCAATCATGGACATATAAACATTACTTCTTTCTTAGATGATGCCAGAGTTATCATTGGGTCCAAAGTTGTGAGTGCTCTAGAACAACACAATGCTTAAAAAAATAATTTTGAGCTTGCCACAGAGTACGTGATACAAAAGAATGATGTGAAAGTTATTGATCAAAAGAATTTTAACACGAAGGATGTTAAAGTCTTGAGATCAACTAATGGAGATTATGATTGGTTTGAAATATACATAAAACAGCCTATAACACATAAAATGAAAGAATTTGAAGATAGAGACTCTGGGTGGTTACTGCAACAGATAATGCGTTTAACAGTAAATATCAACAAGTATAACCCGATGAAAGAAAATTCAGTCATTAAATTATCAGATAATGTACGGATGGAAGAAGCTTGTGTAAATGCCCAAATTGTGATGATAAGTTTTTCATGTGGGCAGATCTGTCTGCTCTACACCCTGTTAATAGAAATGCTTAGCGAGTGAATCATTATAAAGCATATAAAAATGAATTAAAGTAGAATGGAATAGAGTTTCCAGTTTCTTTGAAGCAAGTCAGTAAGTTTGAGAAACAAAATCCTGTCTCTGTAAATGTGTACATATTAATGAATTATGGTGATAAACATTCAATTTCACCCTGTCACATTACCACTGTAAAAAAAACAATCACGTAAACCTTCTTCTCATACAGAATTTTTACAACGATGAAAACAATGAATAAGAGGATACAGATGTTCCAGAACTGAACAATTATTATGTATGGATTGAAAAACTATCAAAAATGGTATTTAATCAGCTTACAAAAAAGAAGGTAAAATGTTGGGTTTGTGATAGATGCCTGCATTTTTCTCCGTAAGCATATAATTGATTGTGTAAATGTAAACAAGTGTCAGATAAAGCTACCAAGTGAAGGAAATAACCCTCTCAAGTTTAAAAGTTTCCATTCAGCTGAAAACGTTCCTTGCGTAATCCATGCAGACTATGGGTGTTTAGTAAAGCCTGTGCAGGATGATATACGTGCAGTCCAAAAGCATTAAGCCTATAATATAAGCTATTATAGAAAATGCAGCTTCGACAACAGCCAATCATACTATGCAAGTAGTCGAAGAGAAAAGAATGCGGAAACACCGGCAGAGTGGTTCATACGATAAATTAATGCCACCGCAAGTAAAATTCAAGAATTATATGAGAATCCAAGACATATAAACTTGACTTACAGAGAAAAAGATGAATTTTGACAAGCTAGAGATTGTCACATTTGTGGTGGCTAATTCGGAAAAAATCAGAAGAAAGTGCGAGATCATTGCCATTTAACGGAAAAATTTAGAGGTGCTGCACACGAAAGTTGCAACATTAAATACCAGAATTCGAGATCCATTTCAGTGATATTCCACAATCTCACCGGCTACGACTTGCCTTTTATGAAAAAAGCTGCTAACGACGGCAGAATTTTACAGCAAGTGAACGATAGTAAAATTTCCGATGTGGACTATCAGCATGCGCAGAATGTATGGAGAACATTTAATATTCAAACCCTCGGAGAGTACTCTGTTCTATACTTGAAGACCGACGTTTTGCTGTTAGCAGACGTTTTCGAGAACTTTCGGTCAACGTGCATGGCAGCATACCAATTAGATCCTGCACATTACTACACCTTGCCTGGTCCAATGTGGGACGCCATGCTAAAGCTCACCCAGGTAGAATTGAGATTTCTCACAGACATAGATATGCTCCTATTTGTAGTGAACGGCATTAAAGAAAGAGTAAGTCAATGCTGTAACGGCTACGCCAAGGCCAAAAACAAGTTTATTGCTAAAGACTATCATCCTGAAGAAGAGGATGAATACCTTATATACTTTGATGTGAACAACTTGTGTGTATGAGCAATAACACGGGAATTACCCAAAGGAGACTTTTACTAGGTCGACCACGTCACAGAAGCAAACTTCCTCGATATACCAGATGATGGAGATGTTTGTGCTGGTGATGATCGTTATGGTTACATACTAGAAGTAGACCTGAAGCATTCAATAGCTATCCATAATAATCATAAGGATTTACCTCTCTGCCCGCAACATATGGCTCCACCTCGCTCAAAGCCGCAAAAGCTTATGACGACTCTATACAAAATAAAGCGTTATGTTATACATTATAAAGCACTGAAGCAGGCTTTCACGCATGGATTAGTTTTTAAGAAAGATCATAGAGTTCTGCATTTTAGACAAAGTCCATGGCTCAAATCGTACATGGATCTCAATACTGAAAAGAGGAAGCAGAGCAAAACTGAATTTGAACAACTTTTTTTTGATCTCATAATCAACGCCGTGTATGGCAAGACCATGGAAAATGAGCGGAAACGAGTGGATGTTAAACTTGTAAACGAATGGGAAGGACGCTATAGTGCGAAAACCCTTATTGCACGATCAAACTTCCACAGCCGCTCAATATGTGCGGAAAATCCCGCGGCTATTCAGTTTGCATGTACAGAGATAAGTGAAAGAAAACCAATCTATGTCGGCTTAAGTGTACTATAGATATCGAAGACCCTTATATACGACTTTTATTATTCATACATGAGCTAGCGTTTTGGCAAGTGCAAATTGCTCTACACAGATACGAATAGCTTGATATACAAGATTTCTGCTCAAAATGTCTACGATATCATGAAGAAGATATCGAGAGATTCGACACATCAGATTATCTACCGAATTATCAATTTAATGTGCCTCCGGTGAATAAGAAAGTCTTTGGGCTAATGAGGGACGAATACTGTGGCAACACCGTGACAGAATTCATTGGACTACGGAGTGAGATGTATTGCATTTGTGTGCAAAACAAGAAGCTGATAAAGAAGACGAAAGGCGTAAAAACAGCTGTCGTGGAGACTAAAATCGGCTTTGAAGACTACTGAAACTGCCTATTCAATAAGTCCATAGTTATGTGCAAGCAAAACAGTATTAGATCAAGGCTGCACATCGTCTGTGCAGAGCAACACCGAAAAATAGCTCTCAGTCTGCAAGATGACAAACGTCAGTTACTCCCCGATAGCTCAGACACTCTACCTTGGGGCTACATCACACTAGTTGATAAAGATCTCCAACTCGTAGATATGTTTGTTCATCTAGATGATGATTAGGTGGTGGAGGAAAAAGAGGAGGAGGGGAAAGAGGTGGAGGGTATGGAGCTCGGGCTACAAATAAAGCCACATGCTCCATGTGAGTCTTATTCCGTCGCTTGACGAGCTAGAGAGCTTACAAACACCTTAGGAGTGTAAACCACTAAGCACGAAAGCAAGAATTCTTCAAGAAACTAAAGGATGATAACATCTTTATTTCAAGCTATCATAAACTATGCATGGACATGTTAATCAAATATTTTTTCTTCTGTTTTGAACAATGGATCTTGCTGCATTGAACCACATCGCCAACAAAAACCACCTCCCAACAATGGGGGTATCCGAGTAGGAAAAGGAGCAAAAATACATGGTTACCGAGCTTAAGAAGGTGAACACTCGCTTCGGATGCAAAGTTGTCATCACCATGGATGATAAATTCCAAGTCTTTATTCCAGATCGTCTGTCAAAAGCAATCAAATCCTATGACGATTTGTACAATAAATTAAGCGAAAAAGTGCAAAAATATGCTTTGTTTATGATGTACCATGGTGATAATAATTTTAAATTGGTAAATCTGTAAACATAAATAAATAGAAAAATAAAGAGATAGTCTAGGGAGGTGGAAGTAATAGAAAGGTTGTTTACCACAGGACGAGGCGCTCGACAGGGCCCCTCTACTTTTTATTTTTTATTTTTTCAATATCTGACTTATCGATCCGACTGTTATAAGATTTATCAATCCCCAATAATTTAATATATACTATATGGCACGTTTTTTTAATACTTTTTCCTCCAGATGTATATCTAGATATTTAGATTTTAGGAGCTCTCAATCGGAAAAGCCACTAGAGACTGCTTGATCCTTGTAATCTTTAAATGATAAGGAACAAGACTAGTTTTAGATACTTTGTAGATTGTAAATATTTCAGAGGACCAACTTAGCGTATAGACTATTTCAAAGACATTTTTAGATTTATTTACATGCATCTTATCATGAGCTTTGAATTTCAGTTTTTTTATCATTTATTCATTAATTTAAAATTTTTACAAAACTTAAGCTCTATTAGCCATCGTGACATCCATAGTTCTCATGCCGATTGTTTGATGCTTTCGAGCGTTGTAAGCAGCAATTATATCAGGTAACACATAAAGCCATTTTTAATTTCCGCGGAGACTAAACTTTGTCTACATTTTGTTTTTCAATATGCGATTGAATCGTTCACATATCGATGCTTTGAGATAACTGTTTGTTGAGTAGAGATCTATGTCGTATCTGTTCATGAGGTCTTGAAATCTCATATAGTAGAATCATTTACCATTGTCGGTAAGCAGATTTTTCGGTACTCAACCATCGCGTAATATGGACTTCATAGCTGCTGCAACATTCTCACTAGTTTTTCTTTTTACTGGTGCAACCCAAGCCTCGGATATCATACGTTTGACGCGGATAGTTACGACAAGCTGGTTGTGGAGTTTCTCGACTACAATTTCCTTCTTACGATCCATCCTCGTTGACAGTTGATAAGCAAATGAGACTTTAGTCGTCATACCATTGCCTTTATTCTTGGTCTAATCATCTTCTGGTGTAATATTAGAGATCTGCGGCAATGCCTCTTTTATAGTAAATATTTCCTAATCTTATTTCCCTTTTTTCTGTGTAAATAAGATATTTAAACGATGCAACATTACACTTAGCTTATTTTGCTCATCCGTTATAACTTTTATTTCTTTTAGAAAAATATTAAGATTCATGGCATCGTTTGGATTAATTGCTGCTGCAACATTGCATAATCTCCTGTTATCTAGATTACACTATCCATTAGCAGTGATTTTGTATCCAATACCGGGAGGACCTCAGCAGCTGCTGCCTTCGGCCTTACACAGCTTACGTCCGACCACGTCAATGCTCATTTTGATACTGACTTAAATTGCTATATGCTTCAATACATACACCTCTCTTCACGCAACTCTTTGATTATCGATATTATTTCATTATCATGACTGACTAGGATTTTTTGCTGCTCTTTCGGCTACTAGTAATCGAAGTCTGTCAACTAGCTTATTAGGATTATCCCAGTGTACAAAATCCACTTGCTGCTTTGCTCTAGCAATTTTGTACTGAGGCAGCAATTATCCCCCCTTTTTGCTGGCAATAAGATTAATTATCGAAGCTACAATTTTAATAAATTCATTACTATTATGCGCTCAAATAGTTCCTAGTTTGCTAAATCTCTTTTGACGCGCACTTGAAGTTTGCCAAAAGTGTGAGATATTTGGAAAAATCATCCTAAGTTATGCGAGATGTGTCATGATGTGTTTTTACAAGTAGTTTCATCACTCCAACGCTCATAGGATATTTTAACTCGTTCATTCTGATTTCATTGTTGTTAAAATTTACTGTCGAATTTCCAAACTTAAACATTTTATCTTTTTTACGAAGCCCGTACACTAAATCTAATAATTCTTTCTGATTTTTATCAGCTATTTGTAAATATACGTTGTTTTCATTACCATCATCAGTTTGATTTTGGATAGTAATATTCATTTTATCATCCGTCTGTCCTTGTCGATAACAACAAATCCATACTTATTATCATTTCAGCAGTTAGAGCATAGTTCTTTAAACATACTATAGGACATATCAGAGTTAACATGATCATTTTACATATGTTTTAAATTTAGCTTATCTTGACGAAATAGAGCGAACAAGTTAACATTGTCTCTTACAAGGTGTTTTGGTACTTGTGCGTATGACTGACAGAGATACAAGCAGTTCACGTTTTTGTGTCTTCCCTTTCAGTAGGAAGCTCTAACATTATCCTGCTTTTCACAATCTATTTCATCGAAAATCATGATAGAACTGGGTAGTGCATCATCTGCAGATACTACTGCTTTATGTGCACTGAAAGAAAAGTATTGCACGCCACGTATAGGCTCCAACAGGTCTTTCAAAAATTGATACTTTGACGGATTAAGTGACTTTGAATACAGATAGACGTTTTCAAACCTCTGTCTGTTTGGATGTACAATTAGTGCCAATAGACTGTTGGTTTTGTCACAGTTGGATGGACCACAGAATACGGCTATTTAAAAGCGATTCACCATGTTGATGCGAGCGCTTTTCTTGTTTCACAACAGCGTCAAAGTTTGGAACTGGCAATTTTACAGTTTGCTCTTTAAATTTTATGTCTGCACAGTATGATGGCTGGATAACCACTTACATGTGAGTAAAATTTGCAGTGATTTTATACTCTAACTGCGCATGTGTGTAGGGTATAAATAGAGCGCTTCCACCCTTTAGTGCTCAGTTATGATTCAACCTCTAAAGAGTGATGATCACTCATCGCTGAAGAGGACGTGGTCTTCTAAATAGGGTTTTAAATATTTTACCTGTAGAACCTTACATACCAGGCTACCAGTACTGCGGTCCGGGTACTAAACTTGTTAAGCGTTTCACTAGAGGTGAGCCAGTGATAAATCCGCTGGACACAGCGTGCAAGAAGCACGATATAGCTTATTCCTAGAATCGAGAAAACATTGAGGCTAGAATCTTAGCAGATAGAGTTTTAGCTGAGAAAGCTTGGCAAAGAGTCATAGCCAGATATTTAAGTATTGGCAAACGAGCAGCTGCTCTAGCTGTAAGAAGTGCTATAAAGCTTAATAAATTAGATATAAGCCTAAAGAAAAGAAAATTATGTATTGTCTTGAATACAGTAATCAAAGCTGCCTCGCGAAAAATCAATGCTAAAAGCAAAGATACACATAAAATTATTACTTCGGTTTTAAAAGGTTCACGCATTGCAGTTAAAAAAGTAGGTGGTAAGAAAAGCGTGAAAATACCACGCGTCTTACGTCTCCCTGCTAGAATAGGAGGTGTATTACCTCTGATACCCTTATTTGCTGGCTTGAGTGCAACTGGTGCACTAGCCAATACGAGCTCGCTTGGCCGTTCCGCGGCATCCAATCGCTCGGCGATCACCGAGTAACACAGCAGTGGCAAGAGCAGCATATGGCAAATAAACCCCACTGTGCATTAAAACCACAACCTTCGCTGTGTTTACTTTTTTTTGCACCTCAACTCATTAACCCGTCTCTATGCTCGTCAGCCTGCTGACGAGAGCTGCCCACACGCCCCTAACCACCACCCCCCTCTTTTTGTCTCATCATATATATATATATATATATATATATATATATATATGTGTATATATATATATGTATGTATATATATGGGTCATTCCATGTAAACGTGGAGTGA
>JAPYYV010001240.1:0-25555 GCA_030522625.1 Copidosoma aretas
CTAAATTATTACTATTCTTAAAGAAAACCTGAATATTATGTTTTTTAAATTCTGCTTTAATTCTTTCTGATAAACCTCTAACATATGGTAAAACAAAATTTAATTTTGTCGTTATTGGGTATAGATATAAAAAATATGGTTCCTTGTTAATAACTTGTAATTTGTGAATGTACGATTTAAAACGACGTGGTTTTTTGCGAAAAATATATCTATATTTCTTGATCAACTTACTCAACTGTTCTTTTTGGAAATAATCAACATCATTAAGTTTCTGTAATTTATCAGATATCTCTTCGTCAGATATATGTGTATCTGATTCTAGAGCTTCATCATTTAAATTTTCATTTTCCGTTAGTTTATATTCATAATTTTGCATCAACTCTATTGCTTATAGTCTTTTATTGGAAACTAAGAACTATAGTACATCTATTTTATCTTGAATAGGAAACAAAATCTGATCCGCGCTCATATTGATAGAGACTTTAAATTTTTTCAAAAAATCATTCCTAAAATACATTCACGAACCAATTTTGGGATCACGAGAAAATCGATTTCCAATTGAACTCCACCTATCTTTACCTCGGCTCTAAATTAATGTTTAACCCTTGAGGATTTCTCGCCTGTGAATCCACATGCTCGAAACCCGATAACCGGCAAGGTTGGTAAATTTTTCCAAGATTTAATTTTCTCATATGTTTGCTCGGATATGCAAGTTTATTTACAACCGGTATCAATTAAAGGTTCTACTTTCACGTTTTCTATTTTAATTTTTTATTGCTGGACATATAAGATAATCCTTGTTTATTTTTTCGTCTTTGTCTAAGGGTTCTTCGAGTAAGGAGTAACGTAAGTCTTTAAATACAGTATTTATTTCTGAATCGATTAGTACGAAAAAAACGCTTTGAGTATCTTGCATTATTTGTGGATTTATAAAATACCTTGTGAAATAATTTCTTGTTATAGTAATTCCAATATCTACTATAAAGGTTTTTAAGTCAGTGCTTATTTCGTCTAGGTTAATTAATAAATAAGTCTCAAAAATGTGTACTAGTACCTCCCGTTTTATTGTGGATACATCTTTAAATTTTTTTAAAGAATTTTTATAGTTGGATGTAAATGTATTTTTTACCTCATAAATTGTAGATGTCAAGCACTTGAGGACCTTTCGATTTATTACGGTTTCTTCAACATCTCAAGTTTTTTAAAATAATATTTAATATACATCGTGGCATTATTTTTCTTGTCCCCCCAGTTTTCTATTTCATTTATGTATTTAACTATCAATCCAAAGGCCACTGTATCTAGCTTAGAAGTATCCCGTGTTATTTTGTCTGTGTCAAGTAAGTGAGAGTCTGTGTGCCCCGAATTTTTCGTTGCATCCAAAGTTTTTTGTGGTATTTTAAATTCGCGTACCGGCATGTTTGGGGCTTCGGACGCAACGTTTATTCGTTTTCCGATGGCTGTATCTCTTCTGTTGTGTTTATTGTATTACGACTAAGGAAGTTTTTTTGTTGCCGTTCAACATATGGCCGACTTCGGGCATCATTTGAAAAGCCAGGATTACAATTTCGATTATAATTATATTGGGAATTACCGTAATTTGGGGCATTTCCACGATCTTGCCAGCTTTGATTTTGTACAAATGGAGTCGAAGTGCAGAAATTATTTCGATTTTGGTTGGGTGTTATTTGCCTGATCGGGTCGACGATGGGATTTTCTCGTACCGTTAATGGACTATTTAATGTACCCGCCAAATCCATTGCATCGAGTAATTTTACCAAGTCGTCGATTTTCTTAATACCGCGTAGTATAATAGATTGTTGTATCAATTCATCAAAGTGATTTGCGAATTTATTCACGGCCTCCGCTTCTGAGGGTGGTCCAGTGAGCATTTTAACGTGACTGTATAGATTTAATACATATTCACTTCTACTCATATTTTGTGCCGCGTCGTATGAATTCCATTCTAAGGCACGTTGAATTTTTTTTTGGAACGTAGTGTTCCAATATTTCTCAAGAAATAGATTTTCGAGATCGGAAAATAGATTGATGTACTCGTTAACGTGTTCGAGACAATCATAGGCTGGGGCCTTTAATGCATGTAATAAAATTAGTTTAATCGCGTCTTGTTCGATTCCAGAGATATTAAAGTACGGTCTTAGGTTTTCAAGAAACCTTATACGTTTCTCACTAGCTGAGGCACCAAATGTCGGAAAATCCATTTTTACCTGCGATATTCCCCGGCCTTGTACTGAATTAAATTTTCGCACGATTAAATTTTCTAACTCCCGTTTATTTTGCTTAATGGTCTTTTTCAAGCTTTTATCTTCTTGTTCTAAATTCAAAATTGCTTGAGTATAAGTGATCAAAGTCTGACCCAATTTTTCGCAGGTTCGTGTAGTTTTTCCGAAATTTAGAGTTAATTGATCTAATTTTTTTTATAAGTTATCCAATACTTCTGACTGTCGAAGCAGTTCGGCCTGCCGTCGAGTATCATTAGCACGTAAGCGGCTATTCACTTGTTCTAAACGTTTCCTGTCAATGTTAATTCCATCGATCTGTCAAGACACGTCGTTCTGTCCTAAAGGCCTATCATTTAGTATAGTTACGTTCGGAGCTGTGCCAAGGAGTTGTGTTTGTATGCTCTCGTCTTCATCTTGACTTGGATTCCTTAAGTTTTCATCATTGTAGATTCCCAATATTTCTAACATGTGTTCCCGTTGGGAGTCCCCCGCAATGCTACCTTCTGGGGTGCCTAATAAAGGATACATCTTATTCAACCTATCTTCGTTTATATTTTGTGAGGAATTTTTTTTGTAGGTGTTTCTACAGTATTGTTATCTATCGGGTGTAAAGGCTGTCTATATTTTAGGGATTATGAATGGATACCACAGTGCTTGCGCTTTACTGCGTTCAAACCATGTTTAAAAAAAAGATTACGAAAAACATTAAAGAAAAGTTTCTTTTTTTTTAAATTATCTTAAATTATTTTTACTATATCTTTAAATTTACAATATTGTACATAAACCATACCCGGAGGGTCCGATTGTTTTCTTCTCGCTTGTTTTCTCAAATTTATTCGGAAAATCCCTTAATACTCGATGGACCGGCAATCTTTTAAAAATATCAGGAATTTTTTCGTGTATGAATGTAAAGTAACGATTAAAGTTTAAATCGGTTTTATATAAATTACCCACGTCCTTTTCTACCGATTTAAAATCGCGTCTAATAGCGGTGATTGTGTGCTGTAAGTTTTTGTGTAGTGTGTGCGTTGTTGTGTGCATACGTGTATTATGTTCCTGAATTATCTTAAATTGTAATTCTAGGTTACTTATTTTCTGTTTAAAAATGGCGTTTTCTTTGTCGAGTATCTCAAGTCGCCTGGCTATTTCCTGGTATTGACCTTGAGGTTGGAGAACGTCTAATTGCTTCCTCCTACGTCTTGTCGTCTAAAACATATCGCAATATGTGCTTTTTTAAAAATTTTGTTCTCGAATCTAAAGTCTTATACGTGTACTCATTTCTTGCTCCCTTTGGCAACGCGTGAGTCCCACCAGGGGTACCATTTACAACCTTTCTTTTTGCTTGTTTTGTCGCGTACTAATTTCGGCCAAATAATTTTAAATAGTTTTACGCGATTTCATGCAAATCAAAGGCAAACACTTAGTCGTGTATATCGGCTGTGTGTCGGAGGGTGGGTTCAAAGCCCAGTGTAAAAAGAAAGAAAAAATGTTCGTATCGCCGAATAAACTTAAATTCAATTTATGGGATAAAGCTTTTGTATAAAAAATACCTGAGTTTATTTGTTAAACAATATCACAATCCTTGCAATAATTACAGCGATTATTGTGGATTGTCACTTTACTGATAGTCAGATAATGGAGACTGAAAAATGATCTCCATCCCGTCTTTACACTTTAAATAAATATTACACGTCGCGGGTAGCTTAGTTTGTATTTAATTCTACAATAATAGTATGATCTTATATAAATATTTTTTTAATGAATATTATTTAAATTTGACTTGCGTCTCACCTGAAAAAAGGAAGGAAAGAATAAGTCCACAGAACAAAATATTCCCTGTCTTTTCTACACGATTTATTCAATCGATGGTTTAATAATAAGTACACAAATCAAAATAAGAATACTCTTTTACAATATCTACCACGTACTTAACAAATTCAACATCTATAGTAACCAAAACAAAATAGAAATTTAATAGTTCATTCTTAAATTTTATGTCTTTGCGCACTAAATTCTGCTATGATGTATGATATCAATTTGCCTCTTTGTCCATCTACTAGAGATAGATGTAGTAGCTACCACAGAGCCTACACAACGTTGGTATGTATGTGTAAAATTATCTTCACGGACCCGTGGGGTGACGTGCACAGCACGTCATATCACCCAGGGGTATTTCACCGCGCTACCAATAACATATTCACCCAGAAGACTCCGAGGGGGTGCCGTTCACCACGCACAATGCGGTACAAGTCACCGAGATTCCCAGGAGTGTGCCAAGTCAACTTACTAACGTTTTTCGGTTGTGTAGGTCTACTCGATCGGTAGTCAGATCCCCAGGTGAATGTCAGTTGACGTGTACCTCCTCTATCTCTTTAATATAGATGGCTTCTGAGTGACGTTGCAAGGTTAGGCAACGCGTAAGCGTGTCCCTGTCTCTACTAAGAGACGTCTTTAAATTTGCCTTTTCACGTCAGATCACGACCAGCTTGTTGGTGACGGTGGAAAAAGTACCTCTAGCTGTTTGTTGCAAATAATGGGAATAATTTTAAATTTTCTTACTCCTGATTTTGAAAATATAAATAAAAAAATGAACAGTATTTATCTTTATATCCCGAATATTTATTTATTACTCCCTCATCACATTGTAAAAATTAAAAAAAAAATTACAATAAATTTACTTTTACTTATACTTCATTAAAATTTTGTTTACAATTTATTTGTATCAATCCAACTGTTGTGGTTATTGTCGAGGCCCAACCACTTGACGATAATTCAATTCTTTTGCCGGCGGAGAATCATCTTAATAAGGTGAGTGTTCAGGTACTTAGTTTTCTGTAGTTCCTGCTCATAAAAGCCTCCAGAGATTGGCTGCCCTTAATAATCTTTAAAATGGTATGTTGGTGGCTTAGTAGACACTACTCGTAGTGAAAATCTTGATCTGCCAGTTGGGCATATATCCTTTTTCATACACCTGCTTAGCATTGCTCACTCGCACTTTATCGACCAATTTAAATTTTGGCTTTGCTTTTACTGTTGTTGCTGTAGATATGAATTTTTACAAAATAATGTTTTCATTGGCATTTAATACATCCTTAGGCTTCATAGCTATTGTTTGATGTTTCCCGTTATTATAGGCCGTTATTAATTTTGGTAAAATATTGAGCCACTTGTAGTTGCCCTAAAGACTGAACTTTTTCCACATAGCATGCTTTAAAGTTCGATTGAATCTCTCACATATAGACGCCTTGAGATTGCTAAACGTAGAGTACAACTTGATATTATAGTTTTGCATGAGACTTTAAAAATTTGTGTTGTAAAACTCTTTGCCTGGATATGTTTGCAAATTTGTTGGAACTCTCCTTTCTGTTAATATAGACTTCATAGCTGCAGCCACATCTTCGCCAGTTTTTCTTTTTACGGGCTAAGCCCAAGCGTACTTGGAAAATACATTTATGACTGTAAGCAGATATCTATAACCCTTATTTTTACGAGCATAAGGTATCATTTCCACTAGATCAGCTTGCCATGTTTCATCCAAGCCTTGAAATTCAAACTTTCGACGTTTGTTGTTGCGTCTTGCGGGTTTATGGAGCTCTTTCACTACTATCTACATCTTCTCAATTGTCTTTAGGAGTTATGTTAGATATCTGAGCCAAAACCTTCTTAATTGTAATTATTTCTCGCTGCAAATTTACTATTGACTCCGAGAAAACATCACTCAAATTGTTGATTAATACATGTATCTTATCTTGCTCATCTGATATAAATTTTTTTTTCTCTATGTAGAACAGTAAGATTTACAGCATAATAAGGCTAAAGGGCTGTCGTAACATAGCACAATCTTTTATCTTGCAAGTCAAATTGACCGTTCGTTGTGAGCTTGTATCCGAGGACTATTCCAGGAGGACCTCGACCACCATTTTCAGACTTAGCTAATGATGCACGTCCGAATACGTCAATGCTCATTTTGATACTAAAGCCAAATTAATTGATTAAACATAATATATAATATTAGCTTCACGGAGCTTCTCAATAATTGAATGAATTTCAATAATATGATTTGGATTACCGGCTGATGTTTCCGCCACTAGTAATCGTAGACAATCGACCAGCTCGTTAGGGTCATCTCAATAAATGTATCCATTGATGTGTTTATTCTAGCAATTTTATATGAAGGTATGAGCCCACCTTTCTTCTCGCTACTCGATTAAGTGAGATTACACAACGGATTGATAACATTATGAACTTTTTTACTGTTGTATAAACGAATAGGATTATTCTCAATAAATCTCCTATGCGCGCTTGAAGTTTCCAAGATTCGCTTGTATTTTTTTAAATTGTCTAGTGTCAAGTGATTTTTATCAGGATGCTTTTTTAAGAGCAGTTTCATTAATCAATTATTTATTTGATACTTTAGATGATTTATTTTAATTTCATTATTATTAAAATGTACGGGTAAATTTTTAAGCATATATCATCTATTTTCTTTTTTTATTCCATAAATGCAGTCCAACTCTGGCTCCTTTTTATCTACTATTTGTAAGTATGGATTAATGGATAAACTTTTGTTCGTATCAAGCCCTACATCATCATCTTAGTCACTCTTTTCCACAACTGTATTGTAATCTTTTATAGTTTCATCTGAAGAAGCAATATCATCATCACTATTACTGCTCGCTGAGTGGAACATTGATATATCTATATATTTTTTTTCTTTTTAAATAGATTTTTACGGATCTCTTGCTGGACATCCAGCTCGTTGTTGTACACAATTTTCCTGATCTGTTTCGTAGATGATCCTGTGGAGTGGATCAGTAATAGGCGTAAAGGTTTCACCAATCCGCTTCTCAAAATTCTCTCTTCATAACTTTATCAATTGGTACTTGCGTCCAACAGCTTTTCTTTCCTTTTAAACCTTTTGAAGAATGCGTTCTTTCTCTTGAATAGCGTCCATGTTGATTGCTTGATAGCTGATATGAGACAAACACATACTCAATAAGTATGAGTGATATTTATAGCAAAAGTGTCAAAACCTTTTCTGTATCTACTATTTTCCAAATTTCTATCCTTATCTATTACGACAAACCCATGTTTTCCATCTCGCCAACACTTTACACATATTGTTTTGAATTAATTGTAAGTCATAACGGTGTTAACATGATCATTATAGATGTGCTTCAAATTCATATCATCTTGTCGGAATAGTATTAAGAGGTTCAAATTATCTCTCACTCAATGCTTGGCAACTTGAGCATATGATTGGCATAGATAGAAACAGTCAACGCTTTTGTGATGTCCCATACAGAAAAAGGCTCTCGCATTATCTTGTTTTTTACAGGCAATAATATCGAGTATCATTATGGAGTTGGGCAGTGCCTTATCTAGAGATATGACTGATTTTTTCTCGCTACATGAAATACATTTCACACTATCAATGGGCTCCAATAACTGTTTTTAAAACTTACACTTTGGCTGATTCAATGACTTGGAGCATAGATAAACATTCTTAAATCCAAATCCGTTAGGGTGAGTAATAAGAGCTAGCAAGCTGTTTGTTTTTCCACAGTTTGACGAACCACAGAGGATAGCTCTAATCATATCGGGTAACAAATCACCATGGGGTCTTATTTTCTTATTTTGCTCAACAAATTCGTCGAAATTCACACTAAAAAGTTTTAAATTCTGTTCCACAAAGCTCATGTTGACTGTATGCTGACACAACTGCCACTGAAACCCAGTACTGTAAATAGTATGCCTCTATACTTTTATCAGACTCATTAGTCATCTTATCTTGCTTACCACCGAATGTTCAACATTCGTACGCTGACTCAACTGATACATGAAATTATAAATAATGTGTTAGTCATATTTTGAGCTCATTTATTTTTGAGCGCTTGAGAAGTAATGATCATCCATCGTTAACGGAGTCATGGAGTCATGAACACGCTTATTAATAAACTGCCTATAGAACTGCACATACCGGGATATCAGTATTGTGGACCGGGCACCAAGTTAGCCAAGAGGTTAGCTCATGGAGATCTAGGTATTAATCCGCTAGATCAGGCTTGCAAACAACATGATATAGCCTACTCACAGAACCGATAAAATATTGCAGCAAGGAACGCTGCAGACAAGGTTCTTGCAAAAAAGGCTTGACAAAGATTCAATGCTAAAGCCGCGAGTTTTGGTGAAAAAGCTGCTGCTTATGCAGTCACCAACACTATAAAGTTAAAATCTAAACTTGGCATGAAAGCGTTGTTTTCAAACGCTAGAAAAGTTGGTCAGAAAAGAGACACAAAGAAGAAAATTACTTTAAAAAGCATGATCAAAAGTGCCTTAAAGCGCACGGTTCTAAGTGATTGTGCTCGAAAAGTTATAAGTTTAGCGTTAAAGGGGGCACGGCAAGCTGTGAAGAAAGCTGGTGGTAAAAAAAATGTTGTGATGCCTCTAGTGTTACCTATTCCGCAAAAAATCGGAGGATTTCTGACATACCCGATTTCAGCGTTTGCTGGTTTAAGTGCTGTAGGTGCTATTTCTAATGGTGGAAGTACGATGGTAAGGCTATTAACGAAGCTAAATCTGCTCGAAAATAATTGGATGAATGTAAGAGTCATAATGAAAAGATAGAAGCACTATTATTGGGAAAGGGACTTTTCTTAAAACCACATAAGGATGGTTTAGGTCTACATTTAAGACCTGGAAAAGGTTTGGAAAATGGAATAGCAAAAAAAAAAATCTTTCTTCATGTAAAACTGTCAAACCAAGCTCTCACAGACTACGATCTTATAAGATATGCGAAAAGTTTTAAAATACCTGACTTCCGTGGAGTTTTTATGAGAAATGCTTTGCCAGCTAATGGCCCTCATTTATACGAATCAGCTATAGTGAATCTTGATCATTAGGACGGTCCCGGTATTTACTGGGTCGCAATCGGAAGCGAGGCAATAATGTGTCGTATTTTAACAGTTTTGGTGATCCACAACCACCAAGTGATTTAATGCTATATTTTACTGTTAGCTTTATCATATATAATTATAAGAGATATCAGAATTTTGATACATTCAACTGTGGCCATCTTTGTTTGAGCTTTCTCTGTAAAAAACTTTATCGCCAGCCTATATAAATATATCTCGATACTGGAGTACCATCAGTCAATGGCAAGTTGTCATAAAAGAATCATTAACATTAAGTTTACCAGGAACATCATCTGTTCTCAAAGCGCAATATTTTCCACCAATAGAACTATCACCTCACAAAAATTACGTACTTGGATTGGTTAATCTGCTTTCCTTCAACTCCATCCCAAACATTGACGTAGGCAATAATGTAATTTATGTGGGAGAGGAGGTAATCACTTTACCAACGGGCAGATACGAGATCTCCGACATTAAAGGATTTATTTGCAACGACTTACCATCCAAAAATATTAGAATTAGCATGCAACCTAACAATAATACGCTACAAAGTGTAATCAAGTGCAGTGCATCGATTGATTGTCGCCCCCAGGGCTCATTGGAATCAGTGTTGGGTTTAACGAAACGTCAACTTGAGGCTAACGTCGAACACGAGTCAGATCTGCCTGTAGCGATTCTTAAAGTAAACGCTTTACAAGTGGAGTGTGATATTACCACAGGAGCATATATTAACCAACAGAAAGTCTACACGATTCACGAATTTTTTCCCGCAGTGCCCCCTGGATACAAAATTATCGATGTTCCGTCGCAAATAATATATTTAGTCATTACTGCCAAAATCATAGACTATCTTCAGCTGCGGATTGTCAATCAGGAAGGTAGCTTGGTTAATTTTCCTGGAGAAGTTATAACCATCAGTCCGCACCTGAAACAGCTCGATTAAAATGGGTATAGTGTACAACAGCAGAGTTGGACGAGGCTGTATAAATAAATCAACTAAAGTGAGAACGCTTAGTCATCAACGAACCTCTGAGATTGGACGAAGCTATAAAAATAAGCTAAAATAGATGAGAATGTTTAGTTGTCAACGAACCAGCAAAGCGTTAACACATCAAAACAAGCAGTTCTCAAAAAGCATAGGTCTAAAAGTAATAGCTTGTGGTGGGAAATAACTTCTGCCTTCTTTTGCCTGCGGAAGAAGAGAAAAACATGATTAAAGATCTTCCAAGCATTGAGTCTCCAGTCACCTTTGAGGAATCTATTGCGCACTATGAGAGTCATGCTCATCAACCATAAACATCTACAACTTATGGTAATAGTGATGAGATCCGCATGTCGATTTAGCACCAGGATCTATGTCTGCTACTATCTCGCAGTTCCTGACATATTTATAGAAAACTAGTTAAAACTGATGGGAATAGCGCAACGACGAATACTGACTTATTAATCAACGCCATCTGTCACCTATTCGATGAAATAAGATATGAGATAAATGCTATAGAGATAGATAAGTGTAAAAATGTAGGTTTTACAACTCTCATGAAAAACTGGTTAACACTTAGTCCTGATCAAAATCAAATAAATGAAAATGCCGGTTGGTTTGATCTTCAACAGGAGAAAGCAAGTCTAGCTGATGATGGTGGTAATTTTGATGGATTAATCCTTCTTGGTATGCTTTTGGGTTTTGCTGAGGACTACTGTAAGATAGTTGTTAATGTTAAACATGAACTTATACTTACAAGATCAAGAAATGATTTAAATGCAGTCATTTAAACACATATTTCTCCAGCTGATGGTGCCGCTAATGCGGTAGCGACTTGGGAAGACAGTAACATAGTTATATTGAAACTTCAATGGCTTACGCCTTATGTTGTAATGTCAGATTCTCACAAAATTCGTCTGCTGAATTATTTACAAAAAGATAAGTCTATATCCATGAGTTTCCGTACTTGGGAGCTCTTTGAATATCCGCTCCTGCCTACAACATCAAAACATATCTGGACCGTCATGTCAAGACGTCCAATCAGTTGGAAAAGCCTTGTTATGTTACCTTAGCTTTCCAGACAAATGGTAAGAATCAGAGAGGTGTTAATGCTAGTAAGCTCGATTATTGTGATGTAAGAAACGTAAAACATTATATTAATTCACAATATTATACTTATGGTGATGATAATCTAGTTATAGCACATAATCGGTATGCATTGTTATATGACATGTATGCCAATTTTCAGAATTCATATTATGGTAAAGATCGTTCGCCTCTTTTAAGTAAATATCAATTTCAGAATGATATTTCTCTCATCGTCATTGATTGCTCCAAGCAAAATGAGTCGTTAAAAAATGCGCCAGTGGATGTGCGTCAAGAATTTGAATCTTCTGACAATTTTCCCACCCATACATTAGCCTATTGCTTGATTCTACATCATCGCGTTGTTCAATATAGTCCGATAAGTGTGGACGTTAAGAAACTCATGTGAAGTTATAAAAGCTGATTCATGACTCTACTGACATCATTTGTGGCTTAAACATCATGGAAAAAGGTCAGCAGTGAAGTATACCTTGCAATAGCGGTATTCTTTTTTTCACTTACTTATAAAACAAAATGAAGCATGATGTTAGGCTTCATTTATCGAATGGGCATTAAACGATGAACATGGGTCCATATTCTAGTAAATCAAGTAATTCAAGGAGCAGCAAGACTATGGAGGATGAGGATTGCCTTAAAACTCTCTTAGAGAAGCGTGTCGAGGCAGCTCAACCGAAACTCAGTAGAAATTATTATTCTGAAAATATTCACTCTTATCCGAAGAAAGATGGATATAAAATAGTTTTAAAAAAGTGAATAACTGGCCGTTGTATAGGCCATAAATCTTTTTTGTATTTTTTCAAGCTAATATAAATAGATGTATCAAATTTTAATTTTTGTGACTATTTAAGCAACCCAAACACTTTCCGTATGATCAGAAGCTACGGTTCAATGATTATGAGAAAGAAAAAGCCGCTGCCAATAAATTAGCACAATGCTCCCTCTAAAACATTATTCTGCTATTATCTATTAAAAAAAAATAAAATAAAATAATGAATTGATTTAAAATGTCAAAAGAAGCTATTTTTATGCTCTACATTGTAGAATAAGGTTATAAACGCGAGTAATCTCATAGTTTGTATAAATATTATGTTTAAAAAATAAAAAAAATTTAGCAACAGTTTCTACCTTACCAGCAACCTTATTTTGACGGATAACTATTTATACGGCTGCCTTATCAATAAAATAAAAAGCATATCCGGTAAGCTAGTATTTTAAGAACTCTGTTAAAGCAAGATTCATCGTTATTTATTGCAATGTTACTATTTACAAGTTAAAAATAGATTTTTTAACCCTTACAAAAGTAGAAAACTGTTTTTTTACCATAAAAATTGTAATAAAATCCTTAATAAGGTATAAAACTTAATTTTTTTTTAGGTAGCTGCAGTAAATAAGTAAGATAAATCATTTGGAGGGCTTCTGAAATGCACATCTCAGTTTTTTACAGTCAAAATAAAACATACAAATTTAGAAACAATAGACTTACAAAAAAAAGCTCTCATTGGACGCCTTGGACGAAGAAAACCTAATAACAGTACTTTGCAATGCTGGAATAGATGGTAATGTACCGTTATAAGTTTTTCTTCGACCGACGCGTCTAATTACGTATTTTCTCTATGTTCGCAAACATATTACACATGTAAAAATCACTAATTCAATAAAAAAAATAGATTTTCTTAAATACTCAAAAACGATACAAGGTAAACAAAGGTTTGTTAGTCTAAATTGAAAGTGTTCTAATACTAAAGAAGATACAACTATTAAGAAAATTTTTAAGTTTTCCACTCTAAAAGTTGCAAGAAACCGCTTATTGGACATAAAAAACCGTTATAGCAGCTTTGGTAATGTATAAAACGTAATTTTTTTTTTAAATATTACAAGGATATAAGAACAAATATTTTAAGCCGTAAATAATCAAAATCACTCGAAAGGTTTCTAAGATATGAGTGATTTTCAACAAAAATCTTAGTATTTCTTTAATAAAAACGATGCAAAATATGTTATCAAAACGACTTAAAATGGAAAATAAAGCTATTCTTAAGGTCTATCAAATGCTACTATATGAAAATTTGAGCTTAATTTTTTTACTCTTTTACATGTAAGAAACCTGTTTTTTGACCATAAAAATCGTTATAAAAACGTTAGTATGGTATAAAACTTAATTTTTTTTTATATTAATAGAAAGATATAAGAGCTAATATTTTAAGCCTAAAATCATCAAAATCATTTGAAAGGTTTCTAAGATATGAGTGATTTTCACAAAAATCTTAGTATTTATTTTATAAAAACTACACAAAATATGTTATTGAAATGATTCAAAATGTAAAATAAAGCTGTTTGAAGGTTCTATCAGATTTGACTATTTAGAAAAACGAATATAGTTTTTTTAACCCTTAACGAAGCGAAAAACCTTATTTTTGACAATCAAAGTCGTTATAAAGACCTTAATAAGGTATAAAACTTGGACTTTTTTTTGAGCCGCAATAAAGGGGTTAAGACATAAATTTTAAGACCCAAATCATTTGAATCGACCGTTGGGTTCCTGAGATTAGATAGCATATGACAATCTCAGAGCATAGGAATGCTGAGTCAATACTTGATCCGCTATGTGTTTATAGTTTTATAAGGGGGACGAGAAATCGGGCGAGTCAGCAGCTCTCATCACTCAATAAACCGCTTAATGATAAAGCGCTATCCCAAGTGCCTTGTTTATATTTTTTTGACTTGGTTGGAAGCCAGAATAGTTCGTTGCGCTTGACGCGTCACAATCAACGATGCAAAATTAGGCGTAGTAAAAAAAACGTGACATATAACCGCTATAAAACGATCATGTGCCGTCATGAAATAATTTAATTGTATGCGTCTATATAGATATAGCATACGTCTATACAGATGTAGCTATGACCGTTATAAGTTTTTTTAACACGTATTAAAATCACTGATAGCTAGTGTTAAATACGTACATATATATATGCACTCGTGTCATGAAAAAAGTTTTTACAGCTGTAGTGGTCATATGACCGTCACATGACCACAAGCGCATTTAATTGGCAGAGACCATCAGCCTATAATGTGGCTGAGCAACTTACTTTCACTTGATCAGAGGGGAGGGGGATTCGGAAGGTGGCACAAGAGCTCCAGAGTCGTGACGTCAGAGTAAGGCACTTACTATAGCACGGGAGAGCTGGCTCACCCCCCACTACTACCGCCCTAGGGGGCAGTTCAAAATCCAAGCCATGTCGTGACGTCATAGTCGTGACGTCAGAGTAAGGCTCGGGGGAACTGGCTCACCACAACCTAGGGGAAATAGGGGGGAGTGGGCCAGAACCGGCACAGTATACCTACTTAAATATATGTATACATATATACGTAAGCTTTCGTGCTCCTGCAGATAAGCTAAAATACCGATGACTTGGTCGAGAAAACAGAGTGCAGCTGCACTTCGCAATCATGTGCACAGCTCGCAACTTTTTTTCCGCTGCTAGCGCACGTACTTTTGCGCTCCCACCATGAACTCTGTTTTCATCTGCAGCGGTGCACCGGCCTTTTTGGTTACCGCATCTCTCCGTGTTCTCTTACAACGTTTCTTAACGTCACTTCTCAGTAACAATCATATCGTGTAGAATCAAGCTTTCGTGTTAGTGGGAAAATTAGCGTAAAATTCAGATTTTATTAGTGCTATCGCGTCTACCCATCAACACTTTCTTGTAAAATGTAAAAGACTGTACTTGAAAACGTCATCTCAATAGAGACCTAGTAGAAAACGTCTATACAATAGAGAACTGGCATGTTTTCTAAATAATTTTTTTCGATAGCAGATGGTACTCTGAGTATGCGTGTAAGTCAGTTTTTATGGTGTAATAAAATTATAATAATTTATGAAAGTTTTATGTCATATTCAAACCGATGTCACGTGATATAGTGTCAGAACTTTTGAATGTTCTAAGATTTATTTGGTTCTACAAGTAAGCAGAAAACTGAGCTAACCTCATCAACTCTAACACCACGAACAACTATATATGGTTCTGTACCTATAATTGAAATGTATATTACTTGAAAACATGTCAAAATTACTTTTGATACATTTTCTTGACGTTGCTTCAACACTTATGATCAATTACAACGAAATATTTTTATGTTATAAGTTCAGTAATTTGCTCTCACAGTCTACTCAGTTTTAGACAAAGCGTCTTACAATATGGTAAAATAACGCCTTAGCTTAATTTTTTGATGTTGTAAGACTGTAAACCAATAAACCTTTTAAAATAAAGAAGTTCCTACGTCACCATCACGGGACATAGATTTGAATAATAGCATGAAAATATTGCTTCACGAATATTTCATTTCTCAATCAATGTTGAGTAATCGAACATAATAATTGAGATGTACGTTCCTCTGAGATCACTCTAGTAATAGGAGGTATTATTATAGTTAATCCTATCAAGGCTATGTTCTAGATTCAAGTAACAATTAAATGCAAATATATATATATAATTTAAATTTTCATATTTTATTCAAAGTTTTTCTCATTTACAAAAAATAAATAACCTTAAAAAAAATTTAGAACTGTAAAAAGAAAAACGGATGTATCGTTGACGAGTTTCCAATGATCTTAAAAACATGAATTTTCCGCATAAAACATACACTTGTCCGAGAGACCTGATCGGAGCTGCTGGATGTGCAGTTTAGAAAGTATAACTATATAATGCTCTCTCTCTGCTCCCTGTCTCAAATTTTTCGTTGTCGACACTATGCACATAAGAATTCTTACAACACCAGCTAGCGCATCAAGAGGAGGATGAGAGTTAACAAGGACAGAGACAACCTGATAGATGTGGCTTACAAGTATGCTTACATATGTAACGTAAGAACAGTGGAACGTAAAGATTTTTCACTTTTCAAGCGGAATCGTATGGATGGTAGATTAATGCTTTGAAATCAATAAAAGATAATAAAAAACGTATCCTGAAGTTAAATAGATTGGCTGCTTATTAATATTCAATCTGTTCAATGCTTTGAGAATCAGTTCTTTAAACCGAATCTTTTCTACTTGGACAACGTTTGGTTTTTGTTGCTTTTGGTGCTGCTGCTGCAGTTGATACCATTGCGGTAAAAAAAAATTTTAAAATCACTTCTCCAATCATTTTGAATAAACATATTTTAAATACTTTAATCTTAACCATCTTCACTTGCCCTATTATATTCTTATATGCAAATATATGATAACCGCAACTTGGATAAAATTGGACAACACAATTTATTTTCATGAAACTTTTTACATGGCCACTACAGTTACAGTGTGAATCAAAAATATTGTCTATAAAAAAACAGTATTACTAATAACGTAAGACTGAGATTATTTAAGGTGGCTCATCACCCTTGTACTATCTATTTGTGTGACATCAGATTACAACATCTGAAAACATAGAGTAGCAGGCTTGATGTGTATACCTATAGACACGAATCCGCTTGTTTACGTGCTATGGTTAACTATCGCGCATTGCAAACACGGTCACCTTCTTGATTAATTATTTGAAAATATTGCCTGGTAAATCCTAATATTGTTTACGTCATTTTAAAGCCAGCGATTTTTCTATCTGTACCTAGTTTTTAATAAGACTTAAGGTATATTTAGGGAGATATCGAAACATAATTGATCAAAGTTCAATGGTCTCCATGCACATGCATGTTAAACGTCAATTTTCAAGCAACTTGTTTCTGAAAATTTGCCTGGTGATATGGTTTTATATTTTAAGAGATGATTCTTTTCATATCGAAGTACAAATCCTGCAAGTTTTAGTCAGAGTTGCGGTAGTTCAATTTCGCAATGAGCCACCTTAATACCATACATCATACACGTGTAGCAAGCACTACATTAGCAGACACGCAACGCAGAGCTCATACTACGGTCAATATTATGATAGAAAGAATTACATAAGCAATACATCGAAAAAATCACCTGTCACTCCAGCAGTTGTTTATATTGCAGCTGATGTAACTGCTGCGAAATTTTTTTAAAATCATTCTTCATTTAAAATGACTCTTTCTCGCTCCAAGCAGAACAAAGCTAATGGAGACGCTGTATAATGAAGAGCTTTAGATCATACATTACAATCCAGTAATAGTTATAGTAATATTAGGTATATTGTGCTTGTGGAGAGTTATCTCGTGCAGGCCTGAACCTAACTGCCTTGTAATTAATGATGTAACGCTTTTTACTATAGAGAAAGAGTTATTTTAAATGGAAGATGACTTCTTAAATTTTCTTACCATCCATTGCTCCAGTTAATAATGCTGCTGATACAGCCACTGCTAGTGTTGTTGATACCACTGCTGACAAAAATTTTTTTACATAATTTTTTTTAAAAATAATTTTAAAAAATGTGATTAAATACAATTCACCTACCACTTTGACTGTTGCTGTTGTTACTGTTAAAGCAAACGAGTCGTTCATGCATCATTGATGATGCTCCAGCGTATTAAGGTAGTTTAGTCTCCTTCTGCTGATCTTGCTGGTTCTGCTTCTGCTGTCGCCGTTTTCGCCAATATTTCGACCGCTGCAAAAACTAAAATTATTTATCTGTCTTAATATTACAGATTTTTTTTTCATTCCTTACTGTCGTTCTGCTAGCAGCGTTACCATTGGAACTCATTTTTTTCTTTAATGTACTATTAACAATCTTATAAATAAAAAAATTAATTATTTTTGTAAAAATAGCTATCAGTGATTGGTTGGGGATCAATTTAATTATCTATCAAATAATCGTTCTGAGACAATTAAACTCAAAGTAAAAGTGTAATATCTTACACTCAAACCACTGTACAACTGTTTACATAATCGTACAATCATTTTTTAATGCATTATTTTATAAACGTAGAAATTTAATATTTTGTCAAATAACTCTGAATTAATTTGACACAAATAGAGCATAAGAATGAAAACAATCATCCCTAAGTGGGATTTGAAAATACAACCTTCCATGTACACTAGATAGATGTTCTACTAATTAACCTGTCGCACAGTGGGACACTCGTAAGTTTTTCAGTTAAAATGCACTTTCTAAAGTCTATTCTTATCCCATCGAGCCCTTTTTTTTTAAATTTTTGCCAGAATATTTCCTATTGATCTCTCTGGCCCGATTCATTATTTAAGATCTCAGTTTTTTATCATTAAGCTTATAATCTAAGAAAAAAACTGATTTTTTCTTACTTCGAGATAATATCTCATTAATTACGATGAAATACGCATAAATTTTTGTATCTAAGGATTCTTGACGTCGCTAATTACAAATTCGCTGTCAAATATGAGATTTAAGATGGCATACTCAATATAAAGGCCAAAAGCACAAATTTATTTGGAATTACAAAGTTTCTTAAAAAACAGTAAGTTGGGGCTTTTAAGATCACTGATTATCATTTTTTTGTCGAATACATAAAATTTGAAATGGCTGATCTAATATGGCGGACAATATTTTTTGAATAATTAAAAGAATTGTTATGAAAATTAGTATTTAAGAGTTTTTGAGAACACGATTCAGTCACAAATTAGCTGACCAAATAAAACTTATACCTAATACTTATTCATTCAGGTAATCTGATAGTACACAAAGAAAATAAATTTATTGCCTCATCAGGGTCGAAGAGGAACAGGGTCTAAGATGTCTAAAAGATAACTATAAATTAACTGAATATCATACATAACATTAAATTTAATGTACGCGATTTTCAAAAACCTTCATGTACAGAAATATACATGTATCGTATCATTATTAAAGACATTTAATAAATTAACGTGTTGGAAATGTGATTTTTCGAGGTTATATAGAAGACTTCAAAAAACTTTGGTCTTGTATAAAACATTTACCTAAACGAATATATATATCAGTTATAAGTGTTTTTCAAGCAGCTAATTCGTAATTTAATCTTGTCCTTAAAAACTCTCAAACACTAATTTTAGTGAAAAAGTTTTTAATTTAAAAAAAAAATTTGTCTGCTATAATAAATCAGCCATTATAAATTTTATGGATTCAACGAAACATTGATACTCAATGATCTCAAAAGCCCTACTTACTGTTTTTTGAGAAATTTTTCAACTTCTAAAAAAATTTGTGTTTTTGGCCACCATATGGATTCTGCCATCTTAAATCTCATATTTAACAGCAAATTTGTAATAAACAAACATAAAAATCTTTATACATAAAAATGTATGTGTATTATATAGAAATAAAAGAATATCATTACCAAAGATGTAAAAATTAACTCTTTTTTCGGTTACAAGTAAAATGACAGAAAACTAAGATCTTGAGTAAAAAATCTGGCCAGAGGGATCAATAGGAAATTTTCTGACAAAAATTTAATAAAAAAAGGTCTTAATAGGATAAGAATAATCTTCAGAAATTGCGTTTGATTAAAAAAACCTACTTTTGTTCTACTGTGTGTCGTGGATGCTGCAGGCTCACTTCACTGCAAGTTATAATTATTTCTTTCTCAGTTATATCCCGAATTTTGAAATAATTGATAACTATATTTACCCTGGTAGCATCGACTTACGCACGAGCAGTATGCAAGACTTACATACTGTCTGCTTTTGCAGATTTGCGCCAGACTTACGGCAGACGAGTGCGTTGGCTTCTTGTGTTAGAATTGCCGAAGTCTTGCGTTTAGTAGAGTGCGGATGTAAAATGACATTACCTTACGCTCTCTTGCAGCAGATTTGCATAAGACTTACGGCAGATAAGTGCGTTTGCTTCTTGCGTAAGAATTTCGCAAGTCTTGCATTCAATTGAGTGCAAATGCCACATTCCATCTTCTACGGTCTCATGCAGGAGACTTCAATTTTTTGCATAACGTATGTATCACAAAATGAGGTCAATACTTCTAAACTTACCAATATTCTACAGCGATGTCGATCGTATGTATAAAAAATTAGTTTTTCTTATTTTGGAAGACTTTTTGTTAAAATAAGCGGAGTGCATTTAGTTCTTTTTAATAATTGAAATTTAGTAACAACAAACTATGCTTAATCAAATTAAGTACTTATTATCTCTAGTTAGAATCGGATTAAATTTATGGACCAAAAATATAGTTCGGCCAATGGAAAATAAAATAGTCAACACACATGTACACAGTTTTTTGAAAATTTAAATTGATTTTCTGGCAAATGAAAACGTTTTATTGAAATTCAAAATATTATTATGTAAGCATAAAAATTTATTATTCATGCCCTCTTTTGCGGTTCGCCTTTGACTAGACTTAAGTATCTTTACATGGGTCATATGTGCTTTTATGAAGGTAAAATCTTAGTATTGATTGGTTATTAAATTTACTAATTTATTAAATTTAGTTTGATCATCATTATCATTTTTCATGCATTCGTTTAATTTTATATTAACTAACACAAAGAAAATAATTTATGAATAAACCATACCGAGATTTGGAATCGAACCGGGGTCCACGGGTATGTAAGTCCGACGTCCTACCGCTGAACTATGAGAACATTTGGTTCAGAATGAAAAAAACTAATATAAATCGTGTAAGAAGGATTTCCGAGATTACGATCAAAATAACATTATACAAAGACTAAAAATATAAAGACCTATGAGTGTATTTGCACCTGACATATTGTATAAGACTTCATATACTGCAAATACGAGAAAGTACTACAAATGAATAAAGTATACGTTTTCAATTTCCTATAATTATATAGGTAAGGCATAGTGATTTGCTTGTAAAACAAGATACGATTGTATCAAACATTTTGTTGTTAGATCTTATGGGACTTTAATTGTAAAGAAAAACTTATTTAATAATGTAAGCACTTACAATTTCCTTATAATACAAACCAATATAAAGATTTTAAATAAATATGTTGATATACGATACAGAATAGACCGAAATATTTTATAGTATATAATAATATACACAATTTTGTTGAACATTATTATTTAATCATATAGTATTTTTATAGGGATATACTTGTATATTTCTTTTAGTTTTATAACAAACATTTTGGCATTATATACACCGATACAAAAACAATATATAAAGTTTTCCTGATAAAACATATTACAAAATTTAGTGACCGGTATACTAGAAGATGTTATTATGAGGTTTTATCATGTTATATCGGAACCATCAAGTCGGGTAATTAATAAATAAAGTAACTACATCCAAAGCTACAAATCATAATTTGGCATTCGCACTCAACTGAACGCAAGACTTGCCTAAGTCTAATGCAAGAAGCTAGCGCACTCGTCTACCGTGAGTCTGACGCAAATTTCCTGCAAGATACCGTAAGGTGAAATGGTATTTGGCATCTGCACTTTACTGAACGCAAGAGTTGTGGAATTCTAACGCAAGAAGCAAACGCACTCGTCCGCCGTCAGTCTGACGCAAATCTGTAGAAGCAGACAATACGTAAGTCTTACGGAAGATTATGAACGATAGAAACTTTGCGCAAGAAGTGCGAAAGACTGGCGTAGAAGATACTACTAGGGTTCAATTAAAAAAAAGTGCAGGACGCTTATCATTTTATAAATAATCTAATATTACTATTTAATAATACAATCATAGTCATGCATTTTTATTGGCAAATAAATCAATAAATAATAACTATTAAAAAAAGCTTAATAATAGCACAAAAAAAATTATGAATTAAAAAGTCAAGATCTAAGATTAATAAGTTTTTTATGTTTTTTATAGTCTTATTAATCCACCTATGCAATATAAAGATAATTTGCTGTCACTGTTACTCACATTTTTCACTTACTTTCACGTATTATCACTCATATTCACCTCTTTCTACTTATTTCCGCTTATAACCGCTGATATTGTTCACCTGTTAACAATTTATAAGATACCTTTACAAATTGAAAATAAAGACGAGCTTCGAAGCGTGAGCACTAGCTCGAGATACTAAGCCTCATCGGCACGTTGAGGTTTCTTCTATAAGAGTTTGACAATGGACCCTCTGAGGGCATCAAAAAGGACAACGTTCAAACTTAAGAGGAAAACTCTATTACTCAGCGCGAGTGCCGCGAGATGGTTTTTCAACGCTCATGTATAATATACTATGATAAAAAGCGAGAAAAAAGATTTAGCCGAGTTTACTTTAGACAGCTCGACTTGTTTATGTGTACATATCATGTTTATGCTATGCAAAATACTTGAAGAGAGGAGTCTTGACTTTTCATTCTATACTAAGCTATCACATACTCGTCGAGACTTGCAATCTTATTAAATAAAACATCATGCGAACACCGCTGACTACGAAAAAAAATATAGCACAAGTACCATGATCCTTCCTTTAACCTAAAAATATGAGCAACAGAAATACTAAGTCATTCCATGAGTAAATAATTTCAATGCTAGCTTTATATTTGTTACCTCGAATGGCAATAGCCAACTATAAAGGTAAAAGATCAACAATAGAGCGTCTTAGGAGAGAATAAAGTTTCCTAAGAGAGGTATAAGCCGCTGCGAGCGTATTTTCATAAGCTCGGAAAATATTCTATTCTACCTATCTACTTAAATTATCTTTGAATACACTCCTTTTCAGGAGAAACATTCTACTTTCTTTTTAGAACCCTATATGGACACCGAGGAGCTAGCGTTTTAGTACCATCCTTCTATGATCTGTGAGGTATACCTATATATCGACATTTTGTCAGCAATGTACAAGTAATACTGCCTCTTGACCCTAGCCTTCAAAATACCCCCTCTGACCATCAATTTTATTTTAAGCATGTAAATAATACTGACCTCCCAACAGCCTTCCAAAGTGCAAGATCTACTTTATATGATATAGACTATGTAAGGGCTGCATGCCTACGAATCTTGTCAGGACCATGTAGGACCTTAAGTTCTTGGTTCATTAAATAAAGCATACTTACAGACATATATTCCCCTTACCTATATATACTGCTGCTAGGAGTTTCTACTATCACTATAGCGCTAGTCGTCCCGAGGCCCTTACAGCATCAAAGCAGTACATTGATAAGAGAGCCGACACTCAAAGTGGTGTACCCATATATATTTCCTGTACCTTCCCTTTGTAGTCCATCTATAGCGCTTATTGTCTCAAATGTGTGTACGTAAACGCTTGCTCTACCAAAGCAACGTATTGTTTTCAACGCTAGCCTACTGACGCCAGCAGATAAGCTGACTTGGATTATATGAGTGAGAGGATAGGACCAGCAAGTAAAACACCACGCGCTCAAGTAACAGGATGCCCTTTCGAATTTTTTCATCTTATCAATGAGTATCTTAATATACCAGCATACATGCTTGCTCTCTGTCAAATGAATTGTTTTCAAATAACGACCACTAACTTGCTTTGCGTAGTCGATAGGTTGAATGTGAGTTAGAAGTTCTAAGAGAGGGAGATAGAATGTAGGACCGACATGAGTAATGCTAGACGTAATACAGTGCCGATGACTTTACATTATATATGCGATAATATACAAGCATAAGATTTGACTGAGAGAGCATCAGCTATGGTTGAACTTGGTCTGCTGCTCTCTGTTTATGTTAAACATTCGCTCGACACAATTACTCGAGGAATTTTTGAGATTCACATGCATACACTGAATATAAGGTATCATAGAGCACATTATGAATCAAATATAATTTAAAACACTTAAATGCTGATCTGTGTTCATGCAAAACATCAGCTTGATACAGTTACGCGGGGAGGTTTTTGAGATTCACATAAGTTCATTAAGTATTAGATGTCATATGATTTACTAGCGTTATCAACAATATATGCCATGTGATTTACATGAAAATGGATATAAGTATGGTTAATGGGCCACGGCTAATCAATAGTATTTTTTTACTCTTGAAGAAGCCGTAAGTAGAGCCCGACTTCCCCAATATTTTTTCAATATCAACTCAAGACGAGCAAAAATCAAATAAGTTCTATACAAATAACTCATTTAGTATTAAATTCGGATTTGATCATTAATTTTAATGTTTTTCATGTTTCATATATAATTTTTATACAGAGATAAAACAACATCAAAACCAATGCTTCATCTAAAGCTGGGACGAACCGATTTATCATCAATGGAGATGTCATTGATAACAGTAGAAAGTAATATTTGAAGGTTAAAATACTACAACTTCTATTTAATATTGAAAGTATATTAAAAAATATATTTATTTTATACCCTTATTGTTTTTTTCTAGATGTAGACACAGACAGCGCAGAGATTTCCCCCCAAAACATGTCAGCAAAAAAGCGAGACTACGTAAGCTGGCTCGAATCATTGTTCACTTCAATCACTCTTGAGCTAAAATCGATTGAAGAAAGGTGGATAAGACGAGCTGATTGTCATCATAAGACTGGTCAATGTGTAATACCGCAGGTTAAAAGTACGTTTACTGTTAAAAATAACGAAAAATGACAGAGAGAAAAGAAAAATTAGGTGTGTGGCTGAAACTATTCTATCTAAAAATGCTACTAGACCCAAAAAATTTAACGAAGGAAAAAATTAAATCTACTTAAATTAAGATTGTGAATTCAGGTTATTTGTAGTAGTTATAATTCCATATGTATGAATAAAATAATATTTTCAATAAATATATAGCACGACTTATTATTCAACCAGCTTTCTTATATTAATTTTCAAAAAATTAAAAAAAAAAAAAGATATAGAGTGGTAATATGCTGGTTAAATCATACAGATAAGAAAGAGGGTCAGGTATCCTTGTTACTTCTTTAAAAATTTTTTTTGCTGATCCACCTATAACGTTGCTAAGACTTTCTACTGTGCATGTTCAAGAAGCCATACTTCTTATCGCGTGTGTATAAGTGCACTTGACTAGGTTTGCATACGCATGTGTTATAGCTTAATTAAGTTATTGTCTTCTATCAGCTAAGACGGGGATGTATATATATGTATATGGGACGTTCTTTTCCAAACCGAACAGATTTTGACAAAAATTGACCGACACATTTTTGATTTTGCTGTAAATTTTTTTACAGGCTCTTTTTTGAAAAAAAAGAGACACGTATTTTTTTTTTTTTTTTTTTTTTTTTTTTTTTTTTTTTTTTTTTTTGTTTTTTTTTTTTTTTTTTTGGACGCTAGCAAGGATTGAAATTCCGCGATTTCGGTGATTTTGGGCTGTAGGAGGAATTTTCAAATATTCATAACTTCAGTACTATTTAGGCTACAGACTGTATTTTTTTTATTTTAAAGGTAAAAGAATAAGCTTTAAGAAAAAAATACTTTTAAGAAAATTAATAACAATTTAAGATTGTTACTAACGATTGAAATGTTCAAATTGATTTTTAACTATCGCCCCCCCCC
>JAPYYV010001241.1:0-35367 GCA_030522625.1 Copidosoma aretas
TCGAAGGGGGCGATCGGCGCTCGGGGGGCGGAAAAAAAAAAAACACCACATGCGACCGCACACGCGTTATGCGCGTTTATATATATATATATATATATATATATATATATATATATATATATAATATGCGATCCGATGTAACGATCTCTCGCGGTCTCTGCAGCGGCGACGCCGTTCGTTCCGGTGGGAGTTAAGTCAGAGTGACTGAAGACGCCTCCACATTCCGGCTACTCTTATACCCATGCCGATTGTACGTCCGAGCGGCTGTGCGACGCGGCGCACCACGTCCATCCCTTCCATCACCGGCAGATTATATCGCGTTAGAGATATATACACGCGCGCACTGTGGCCCACACCGCGCTAGTGGTTCCTCCTCCCACTACTACTACTACTACTACTACTACTACTACTACTACTACTACTACTACTACTACTACTACTACTACTACTACTACTACTACTACTACTACTACTACTACTACTACTACTACTACTACTACTACTACTACTACTACTACTACTACTACTACTACCACTACTATTATTACGCGCCTATTGCTTTCTCTCCTCGAACGTCTATACGATGGGGCCCTACACTCGTCCTTCGGGAGGCCTTCTCCTCCTCCTCCTCCAGCTCATCCCGGTCGGAGCGCCTTGGAGTCATCCTTCCCGTGTCTGCCGTTTCTTTTCTTTTTTCGGTCATTTCGGTTTTTTGGGGCATTTTTTTCTTCCCGCCAAAGGGTTCCGAGCTCTTTTGACGGTTTTCGGCGTGCGAGCGGTTTTTTTCGGCCTCTCGTCCGTATAACGGCTGGAGTGCGCGGGTTCGTTTGAGTACTTTTAATTTAAACGATGACGGTGCTTGTTGATCTGCATGGGATACGATTTCGTATAGCTTTGAATCTTTGGTAAAAAGTTCTCGCGGTTGTTCAATGGATTACAATGATTGTGAATAACAAATTTTTGTTCCAGAACAACGAAATATTTTGTTCTCTCTTCACTGGTATTCCGTAAGATGTACCGATGTTTTTACGCGGAGCTTACTTAACGCGGGTACAAAGGCGTTAACTGTTTCCTAGGATCAAACAGGTGGTATTTATCCCCGATAATATCATCCAGCGTATTACTCGGTAAATGATATACTCCTCGTAGTGAATTCCTTTTTTCAAATGATCGTGATTAATGGTATGCCAAAAATTATAGGTATTCATAAAGTGTATATATCAGTGAAAACCTAAACTAATCCAAAAGTAAATATATGCAAGTACACGTGAGTTGATGGAAAGAAATAAACGAATGCCACTTAATTATACAAACTATTTCTTATTTATAACAAATTAAAACAAATTTTGGCCATAATTATAATATATCTAGTAATGATATTTGTTAGTGATATTAGTTATGAAATGTTCCACCATCACCTGAGGAACAACTATGTAGCCCTTAGTTTTCATCGAAGGAAAAAATAAAAACGGACCATTTGATCGATAATAGTCAGAGTTCATTACAAAGACCGTAGTCTTTTTTTTTAACAGCTCATCTAATAGCTTATTGAGTGTACAACTACATGAAATCTGCAAGATAATTGGAAACGTTCGGCTTTCTCTTAACTTTACTTTTTGCTTTATTGTTCGGGTGCTCGAGTTTTATACGAGTAATTAAACGATACGGCAAAGTACTAATTTTTTTACCGTACATCATAAAATATCTCAATTCTCTCATAATAAATGCATGTTGAAATTATCATTATGCAACATAATGTAAATGTTCTGATGAACGATTTATAGCAGATTATGAAACCCTATATTGAGATCTGTAAGAATATTGAACGATTTAAACTGGTATTTTCAAAACCAGAAGATTCAATAGCTGTTTATATTTTGTAACATAATTTTTCCATTATAATAATGTCTAGCAAGGTTGGATTAGTAAGATAAGCCTTATAACGGAACGCAGTTTGGTTTGATATTCTATAGAAATGCTTGTCAAAATTACTTCATTGAAATAAGAAGTTTCAATATCGTCTGTTTTTAAAGAATGACATATGAAGAAAAAAAACCGCTTCATTTCCAATGTATCATCTCTTATTTAACGTTACACTGTTGAATTGTGACTTATATGAAAATTATACTAATAGCTACTTATCACGCAAGTGATTACATTACACAATTGAAAAAAAAAAAAAATCAATTTACCGTATTGAAAGTTTAAACAGTATAAAAGAGAAATTAATTGTTAACTGTACAAAAAAATGCCCACCATACCTTGGAAGTTGATTTATGAACACTGTTTTCTACAGATGAGATGAATACATAAAAGAGCGACTATCTTTTGCATAACATGCACAAAATCGTTTTGGTTGTTCTTAAGTTTCAATGTCAAGGTCCGGCGCATCGTTTAATGAATATTCAATGGGTACTTGAATAAGTTCAGATTTCAAAGAAGCAATCGTGTAATGTCGCCGTAAACACTTTACAGGCGATGCTGACTATTAGTCATGTTTAAAATTAAGAAAAAAAATAATGACCCATCCATCATTTTTCTCAAAAACCTCGATCAATAAAATATTTAAAACTTCGAACATTTTCTTCCCTTTCAAATTTCTCTTCGAAATTTGTCTTCTTTTTTTTCTACCAAAAGAGTTATTTACTTTATTTTATTAGATCCGCATCAACCTCGGCATCAACAACAACAGGCAAAAGACGTCTTTACGTACCGTTTGTTTTCCAAAATCCAGGATTTTTTTTTTTTTATTTCCAGTAAAAAGAACCTGTTTCGTAATACCGAGAATTAGGCAAGTGCGCGCGTCTGCGTCCAAATAAGACGCGGAGGGAAATTTGCATTTTTCATCGATGATCGCACGTAACAAAATTCCAACGTTCGCGTCATCAAATCGGGAATATAGATATATATACACACATCTCTTTCTTTCTCTCTTACTCCGAGCGTTCCTGTTTGTTGTCAGATTGAGAATTAATAAACCATGACCAATTCCTCGGGGTGCTCATACGAGTCATCTCGTAGGACGAGGGAAACCCCGATCACCGAAAAACAAACCCGATGAAAACTTAGCACACTCATTTTGCCTCGCATTTCGCTCACTTGTTTCCAAACGAACGTTAATATACATTCTCCGCGCATCCGCATAATATTCTCGCCGACTACCACCGACGATCGACCAATGCTCACGAGGTATGGTTCCGGAACGCGGCAAAAGTGTCGACCGAGTCAGGATGATCGAGTAACATTATGCCGAGCACACGCAATATAGCTTACCCAATTAGAAAAAGAAAATTTCACGTATAGTAATAGCGTTGCGTCACATCTGGAAAGAAATTCGCGTGATTCCAAATGTTTTCGGCGGCGTTTCTCCGATACGAGTTTTGTTGATTCGCTCGAGTACCCTGCACGACTGCTGCTGCGTAAATTTTGGACTTACCAAATATTTGCCAACATCCATGAGCATTGAAGCAACGTAAATGGTCATCGTAATATCATGCATCAGAACAAGTGTTTTCGAGCTCTAAACGGGCGGGGAAATTTATTTTTCATCCCGATGACGATGGTATCCGGGATTTCACGCCTGCGCGCGAACCGGGTACAGAGACGATAATTGATTTTGATACGTTAAAAACTACGATTTAGCAGGGAAAAAATACATAAGAAACCATTTAAATCAAATAACATACAATTATAATACCCGAGGGGAATAGATTATTCGAGCGATCTTAAACCTTATTTTCGGTCGCAGTCGTGTGATGTACCTCATACTAATGATGCCCGTTGGTCATTATACGCAAAGGGGAGTATCGCTTCTCCGTAAATAATAATAATAATAAGATAATAATAATAATGTGGGAATCTCGCGTGCTTGTACCTGTGGCCTTTTTGATTTTGTTGTGGTAAGTTTATTAGCAGGTGTACGTATATACGTATAGCAGGGGCACCGTAAGATAGCGGAAAAGAAAAAAAACGGGCGCGATAAAGAACATCTTCGCAGTTGATTGATGTTGAAAATGCGATCGTTTTTATGGCTTTGCTTACAAGTATAAAATTTTAGCGGCATAAATTTTGCCGCGGCAAAGAGAGCAGTAGATGCGTGATGACATTGGGCGAGTGTTGATCGATTAATCTTGGCCGAAGTCATATTCCGAAAATAAGGTTTAAGATCGCTCGAATAATCTATTCCCCTCGGGTATTATAATTGTATGTTATTTGATTTAAATGGTTTCTTATGTATTTTTTCCCTTTTGGTGCGTATAAAAGAGATTCGCATTTAGGGGCAAAAAATTAAGCTGATAAAGCATAAAAACGCAATGTTTCGGTGAATGTCACTGTATTTCGTGTGTACATAAATTTTGTCGAGAATATAAAAAAATCGTCTTGTATTTCAAGTCGAATAAAAAAAATGATGTATCATATCAAATTTTTATCTAAATTTTAAATCACGTGTTTGAAGTTTGTTTTTGTCCCTCTGCTAGAGATAAATTTCTTGGATAGCTTTCGGAGGACATATTTTTAGTAAACAAAGTTTGAAAGAAATACTGTTGATGTATACATTTTAGTTTGTTTATTTAGTGTACGAGTAAATACATGCCATCACTATTCTGCTTACATTTTTCAAGCTTTCATTATAGATTTTTGTGTCAGTCATACAAAATATTTGTGTTCCTCATTTGTATAAATTGAGAAATACAATTTTCTTTCACGAAGATTGAACAAACAATTTTGTTTTAGAGCCATAAAATGCTTTTATATCGAATATCTACGGGAATTATTTAGGAACTTACGGGAAACTTCTTTTTAATGATACACAAGACAATTTGATAAAATTGTTGTTAAAGTCTTTTTACGCTACATAAATGACAATAATTATAAATTTGTGAAAATCAGCAAGAAATACAACTTTCTCCAGTCCATTATTTCTTGAATTACTTACTCTATTATATTTTACAATTTAGAAAAATTTAAATATTGAATATAAGAATATTCGTCGACAGCTATATTTTATTTTACTTGTACCACTGTTTGAATCGACAAATAGCCCTTTTTTCTTAAAAATATTTAGAGAGATGAACTTAAAAAATATAGTAGCAAAAAGACGATCTTTAATACGTTTCATCACAACTATCAGGTAAGACATCTAATTGTGAAACATCTGATGTTAATGTCTGAATACCAATGATGCATGGCATTGATTTTTAAATTTCAAAACACCTATGTGATACTGAAAAATCAAAGTGTCTTTGGAAAAGGAAAGGAAAATGTAGAAAAATTGTCGTAAATCAAAATTGTATTCGGTGTAAACAAGGACTCCCGGGAAATAAATTTTTATTGACTCGGTTTTTAAATATCATTTCAATTCAATTTAGTACGAAAAATTCGTAATTAATTTCGTCCTGAGTGATCATCAGATTAGTCATCAGAATGAGCGCATAATTTTTGATTGAATAATTCTGACCTTGTTCTAAGAAACATCATCTAATAATTATTTATTAACGAACGTTCATGACTAAACTACATAATTAATAATGTGATCGTAAACCATCGTTCGATTGACTAAGATACATAATAATCATGATGCACTAGTGAAAAATATATTTTCCATATTTTATTATTATTCAAAATCCATGTATTAGAAATATAGTATTAAAAATATAATTTTGATTTTCAAAAATGTTGACTGCAAAGGTCAAAAAATATTCCAAGTCACCAAAAATTTCTCAACACTTATCTTGTTTTGATCGAAAAACAGAAGACGTCTAAAGAAATAATATACTCTCAAAAGTAACGAGCACCGCGTTGGAAGGTTACTTAACTTGGGTCTGTTCATACTTAGATATTATCTGTTTGATAATGATGGTTTCTGCTGAATTTTTTAAGGCTCTATTGTAATAATTAATTTTGGAAGAAAAAGTATTTCATCACCTGGTCCGTCTCTCATTCCCTCGACTCGTATAATACAGGTACTGCGACTGTCCATCTCAGTCCATAATTAGTCTAGACATAATAAATACTATTTCGGAAAGGAAGAGGCATCTCATTTCAAACATTAAACAGGCACTTGGGTAAGTAGATAGTGTTTGCTGTGAAGCTATACAGACGTGGGAACTAGTAATTTGCTCTTTCAATTTCCCAAGTATGCATAATTATTGCACGTTATTACATTTTAAATGTGCCATGTTCATTTTTAACAACAAAACTTTTACGTACCATTCAATTTTGTTTCTCGCACTTTGAATATTATAGTTTTCAAATTGTAGAGCTCATTATACTTAGCTTTAATCATACTGTAGAAAGTTTTTGTGTACGTACAAATCATCCTAATTACAGCAATAAGGATCCCTTTGACATTTTTACCATCACTGAAAAGCATTTTCATTTGCTTACAACCATAGTAAATTAGCCTCATTTTCAACCCCATAGAGCCCAACACGCCCATTAGATCGATGTAGAATCTTTGCTGTTCCAGAAAATGTTATGTATAGCTGCGAGACGGAAAGATAAAATTTGGCTAAAACTCGTGATGAAACAACTTACGTTTTCATCCGAGGAAAACTCTCCATTACACCGAATATTCGAAGCCAAACAATAGCCGTACATCCATCGTGCTGTACATTCATCGGTCAATAAAAAAAAAAAAAAAAAAAAAAAAAAAAAAAAAAGACTGACGCCGTGTTCTCCCAACTTCTCACAATAACACTCTGTCTACCGCCGCCCACGAATCCACCAAACGACGCCAAAAAACAGCATACTTGTTCCCTCAGCCTTTACAAACTTCAATAGCACAAGCCAATTAAATTTGGTTGGAATGTTATAGAATGGAAACGATTTTTTGCATCTCAATCTGTTGAAAGTTAAATCTGCCTATGAATGGCTGTGGCCAAGTAAAACTAGTAGGTGTACGGCAAATTCATACTGTAGCAAGATAAATCAATCAAGGATCATCATTGAATGGAAAATATAATTGAAAAATCCTACACAGTCTCGAGGATAATTATTTTAGCCTCCGAAATTTATCGGCACAACAAATTAGATTAGCCTTCTGATTTCGTCCTGCTATACTACGCGGCGTTCTGTATTTTGTTTGCTCACCCATCGACAAATCTTTTTCAATTCATCAGCCCAAGCATAACACTCGATTCCCACAAGAGACGATACTGCGAAAAAAGTTTCATCCGAACTATTAATGGTCCCGAGCACACTTGAAAATGGGAAACTTCCAACGAAATCGTATCTTCGGTCCTAAGTTGTTCATCCCGTGATTCAACGCTGAAATTAGCACCAGTTTGAATTTTACCAGTCTCATCCTCTCCTCTCGCATACATACGAGAGAATCGAGCATTATCAATTATAAATAACCCGATCGTCATTATCCTTGACGTGTGCAGCGTTCCGGACGAGCGCAAAGCGCGTTGATAAAGAAGACTCTTTTCATCGAGATACGTTTTTGACAAAAACATTTTTCATCCAACCATCGATGATTTCACGTTTGACGTGAGTCACGCGCCTCCGTCCGACCAATATGCTTCTGCATCCTTGGCAGGTATTTTTAGAGAGGACATCCGAAAGCACTTTTTCTTAGGCATTGTCTCATCTCGTACGCGTTCAATTAAAAAGCGTGCAAAAAAAAGAAGAAAAAAAAAAAAAAAAAAAAGAAAACAAAAGCAGTCGTCGACAAAGGAATAAAAATTTTTTACAAAAAAACGTAAATCTAAATAAAAAGGAACGTCCTTTTTTTTCAAAAAATAAGGTACGTCCTTTTTTTTCAAAAAATACCGCACAGCAGCGTCCAGACGTATATTTATGTCATGTACACATGGACGACCGCTTGAAAACGGATCAAAAGCGACGAGTTGGCAAAATAACGCCCTCGCCCGACTTTTACTTGCCATTTCCGCTTATCGCGACGTTAGAGAAAATAACATTGGTGTTTTTTTTCTTTTTTTTTTTTTTTTTTTCATACAGCCGTATATACCTTCCATCAGCATGGGCAGGCGTCCACCGACGATGAGAAATGATGAAATGACGTATACAAGTGCCAAATAATGTCCACGGTAAAGTAAGTATACCGATCATACATATACGTAACTCCGATAAATCTGAGCCACAAGAAAGTCCATCGGCCGATCGCGCGCGCAAACCCTATTTCGGATATATATATATATATTAATGTGTATACGCAAACGCGCATGACGAGTCCAACTTTTTTTCACAACGGCGCCATTATTCAGTCGCGCGGCACGACTGTGCAATTATGCGATTTTAGAATAGAAAATTTCTCGAACGCTTCGATATTTGATCGACGACTCCTCCCTCCTCTCCCTCTAATCCGAAGGCATTGGCGTCGGCCGAGTTTCACGAGTGCCGAAATTTTCTGCGAGGCAGTTTCTCTCGGTTGATTGATGTGCTCTTTCTTTGTTGACGATCGCGCATCATAGATAGTACCTATACATGTGTACTCGCGCCAAGGCTGTATTTTGTTGTGCAGTTGATGCCTCGCGCGGACTAACGCCGTGCGGCAAAAGTTAGATCGCGAAAATAAATACTTAAATGGCTGTATTGGACAGAGAGAGTAGGGCTGATCGAAAGTGGCGATACCTGCAACAATGTACTTCCAAAGTCATTCGATCTGTTTCGTCATACACCGGTGACTCGGTCAAAATCGCACGACAAACTCTAGGATGCTGCCGTTTTTGTTTTTTTTTCTTTTTTTTTTTCTTTCGATCGCCAGAACATGACGACGATTCACGCGCATACGCAGTACTTGGAGTCTGTCACGCTCCCACTGTACTTCTTCCATATGGGCTTTTTATAACGAAAGTAAAAGCATCGCGGGACACGCGAAGGACTCGGCGTGCCTTTTATCGCAAGGAATAAAAGGAGCTGGCGCACACGCGAGCACACATCATGTACATGTAAGTATGTAGGTAGGCATGATACATATACATGGACGAAAGGAGTGTTGCGAGATACGCGTATCGCGTATAACGTACGTATAATATACGTACGTATAACTTTTTTTGAATTATGTGAATCTTACGAGCTGGCGCCAGTCTCGAGCCCAACCGGACCTACGCCCGCGGGAGAGGCGCATGTATACGCTTACTTAACTCTCACGATGTTTTTTTTTTCTTTTTTTTTTCATTGCCTCGGGTGTGAAGTGTCGTCGGTGAAATGTCTCGCATTATACACGTGAGACGGAGCGGGGGATAACAAAATCAGGAATTCAGTCTGTCTGGGCGGGATTTCTCCGGCGCTAGATTTTTCGCGAGAAAAACAAATTATATGGTGGAGAAAAACAAAAGTTTCTGCTTGTATTACGATGTTGAAGGTCGTTGTGCAATCCATGTTCCGGGGAACGGCGACTAGCTGTGATATGAGTGTATGAGTGATGGAAATTGGGATGAAAGCCTGTACTAGTTTCACCGAGGAATTTCGATCTTTTATACAAGACCGGTGATGGTGCAGGTTACGCTGATTAAATTACGAAATGATAAGCCGCAAGAGCCTACAGAGCATATGCATAATACTGGCGCGTGTCGATCAATATTTACGAACTTTGGCAAAACGGAGGTATACTTTTAAATACAGATCTTATTATACCTATATGCCATTTTTTTATGTGTGTGTGTGTGTGTGTGTGTGTGTGTGTGTGTGTGTGTGTGTCTTCATCGGAGAAAGTTTTTGCGTATGTTGATGGTTAAAGAAAAAGTATCCTGCACAAAGTGCATTAAAGAACTCGTCTTGCGATGGTGGGTATCAAAATATGCAATATTTTTAGATGATATCTTCTGTTCATCTTTGAGAATATCTCATGTGGTGGACCTCAATTTTTATAATAATTTGTTTGTGTTACTAGTAGAACTTTATTTTGCAGTCAGTACTTACATTTTTCTTGCATGAAATAATGGCATCTACATAATTAAGATCAGTCGGAAATATATATATATGTATATGTATATATGTATAGGTACAGTCAATGTGAGATTGCAGAATTAACTGTCTTATTGTATAATTAATGCGCTAAATTACTGTAGCTCATGTCGTTTTAAACAGACACTTTGAGTACACATTTTACTTTAGGGTTGCCCAAGTATGGGATGCTTGATGAATATAATTATGAAACCGTAAACTATTTTAATACGAGAGAGATGTGCTTATCAGATTTTGGAAGGAACGAAATATCCGTGGTAATTGTCTATGTGACAAAATCCAAAAGAATACTAAAATTACTCATCATGTACATAAGTATGCCATTATACAATACACATACTAATTAAAGTCATTGCACAAACTGTTATGGTTTCCAACATTTTGCGTGAATTTCGGATGTGAATAAGTTTACTTTCTTACTCAATTCATAATTATGTACTTAAGCATCAATGTTTTTCCATGCAAGAATTGAAATAAAAACTGAACTCTGCAAAGTCACAGTATGTAACACAAATTGTATTATTAACTTGATGATTAATTTTTTTAATGACACAATACGCGAAATGTATATACGAATTTTCGAGTTCCATGGAATGTGAAGCATCATGATGAATAAAAAGAGAAATCAGAAGTTCGAAGAGTCGTATGGTAAATTTTGAAAGATTTTCTCGTAATCTATAAACGTACTGAATATTTACTTGAAACTTAGATATTTCTCTCACACAAACCGAATAAAATTGTCAAGGTCGATTCCGAGAAGAGAGAGAATCAGCATTAACCTTGCTACTTTTTCCAACCCAAAGTATGTTCTGCGCATTGATTTCGTCTGCAATATAATATAAATTGAATCATTAATTAATGTTTGACAGATAATCAATTTAATTTAGAAAGTCCACTAAAAATACTACATTATCTTCTGCTTTGCGCCACAAGCTGTCATCGATTATAAAAACACCGTTTATTGTTAATTTTCAATTACTCTTTCAGAATTTATTGCAGACTCTTGTGATTCCACGCAATTTTGAAGCTGAATCGAATTCTTATGTTTTAAATCATAATCGAATCGATGATTATAATATATAGCACTATAGAACATAGAGATTTTTTTTGCCAAGTATTTTCGCTCCAAGCAAACAATAAACTGAATAGCTGAATCGGTTACTGCATCGAAAAATTCGCCCAGGACAGTGGAAAAATTCTATGAACTTTTTTACGTGGCAAACTTGGAGAAAAAAGTGTTGTTCAGTCAAAATTATGCATACTTTTCAGTCTCTCTGAAGCGGGTGATTGTATGGATTCAAATATTTGAAACACGTTGTGTTCAAGTGATTGCAACGACGAACTCATTTACATTTAATTGTTTGATATAAATTGCTCTTTCGGAAAAACCATTTGGTCAATTAGTTAACCGCACGTAGCTAATACTGTGACTTGGTGTACGCTGACTGTGGGTGCTCTTTCCTCTGAACTTCTGATATCAATCTTTCTAATGTACGATGATCATTAAAAAGTTAAACTTGGGATCCATTGAAAAATTTTAATGTATCACCTAGTCTTGGGAAATTCACAATTGAAGTGTTTCTAAAAAAATGAGTAAACAGTCTTGAAATTCCTAATGGGTCTAAAAAAATTGTAATCACTAAGGGGGCATTCATAAATTGCGTGAGGCATTTAGGGGAGGGGAGGGGTCAGGCCAAATGTCACCAAATCTCATGTAAGGGAGGGGAGGGGGGGCGTTACAAATCTCAAGCAAATTTTTTGGACAATACTCAGTTAGAGTGGCTGCACGAAAACGAGGTTAAAGGAGCTGACAATTTTACGGAAGATAAGATGGACATTCTATGCCTAATTATTTCTTTGGAAGAGTCTCACCATTCTTTATGGATCGATTTAGATTAGGCGTTTACAGCAGCTTATGTAGCTGCAAGTTTTCAAAGTTTAACAATGTGTTTTTTTTTTTATAGCAAATGTTTTTTAAATACAATAGAAATTTTTAAGTTATGTCCGTTATTTTTAAATTTTGTTATTCATACAATTATTATATATTGTATAAAAATAACTATCATCTACTTAAAGTACTGTGTATCTTCTTAATTAAAACTAATGTATTCATATTTTTAGAACAGTAAAGACTTTCTTTCAATTGAATGAAAAATTTGTACCCCTAGCGCGAAAACAGTATTTTCAAAATCTCACGTGAGATTTAAGGGGGGCGGGGGTGGGCCCGCCATATCTCACCATATCTCACCAAGGGGCGGGAGGGGATCAAAAATTTGCCAAAAACGCCTCACGTAATTTGTGAATGTCCTCTAACTAACCCTGATTATAAACTTCATAATAAATAGTATGCTGCATATTACAGTTTTGATGAAACATATAATGAAATCGTTCATCCAACGTAATCGATCATACAAGATAAAATAAAAATAAATTTTAGAACGATTGCTAACCCGATTAGCATTTTAAAAAATCACACATTTTGAATTAATTCAATTAAAATGTAATACACATGTACAACAAGCACTGTACTGCGCTCCATCTCTTTGTATACTTCTGAAAGCTGAAAGTATACTTTATTCATGTTGAGATGTATAATCATGTGATATAATCAATGTAAGGAAAAAATAACATACAAAAAAGTTTTGAGGAACATTTTTTGGATTATCAATGAAAATTAGATGGACTGTTGAAAAGGAGTGATCAATGGACCATACTTATATTTCAGAAAGCTTTGTCATCATCCACTGTATTGGAGTAGATGATAAAGAACATTACATTTTTCTATTTTTCGCGGGTTACCTGGTGCTTAGACTCGAAGACTCGAACTCAATTGCGTATATATCGAAATATCGAAGACATGCCCAACAAATCAACAATTCTGCTCGCCTGTCTGCTACTTACTCTGCTGTCATCACTCTGATGCGTCAACGAACGACCTTGTCACCCCCAAACATCTGCATATCGTGCTACCTGCAAAGGATTGTTATCTCCCAAATTAATCTGGCGACCATTGGTAATGTATTCTACCAAAACTCCCAAGTACCGCATCGAAGAGTCTGACTTAAAGTGTAAAAACGGCTGTGATTATTATGGTAATGTGGCCTGGCAGGGTTACTGCAGTGTTTGCCACAGGCTACAACAGCGAGCCACCCAGGAAGAAAAGGAACGGGTCCTCCTGCAAGTTCGTGAAAGGTAGGTTGTATTATGTACTTAATAATTAAGGAAACCTTATGAAATTAATACGCTTTTGGCTCGGTTACAATACCTAACTTGTAAGTAACGTAAAAATATAAACAATTATAATTTATAAATCGATAACCTCAAAATGAACCAAACAAATAATAAGCAACAAAACATTCGCAGAGCTGTCATTCGAAACTTACTTTTCATAGAAAAAACTGAATATTAGTATACTTTCAAATCTGAGAATTTTGTCTACCACCCAAGGCCTACAACAAGGAACAGTAAACTTAACGAATTCAACGCGTGTATTTTGAGCTATATGGTTTAGCAATTGTAAATGATTTAATGTGATAATATCGCAACAAAAAGAAAAATAAATTACATGACATGGTGCAAACACACTCATGATAACATATGAAAATACTTTGATTGCGCTTTTTTATTGAATTTTTTCAGCGAAACTGTCAATGCTCATGCCGAAAATCAGCATCGACAGCAGCATGATAAGAACAAATCATCCAAGTTGACGGCTTTCTCCAGACTCCGCAAACTACCGACAAACAAAAGCCAAGAGCCAAGACAGTTGCTGAAAGAGTTGTACAGCAGTAGCGCATCTGATCTACAGAAAATCGAGGCTGAAAATCGAGATTTGATTACCGTGTTACACAAAACTCTTGTTGCTAAAGATGTATCCAAAAAAATTAATCAGTTTGTTAATGAGATTGTCGAGTACAAGGACAGTAAAAGAATCGATAAATTATCTGATGTCACTCAAAACTTTTATCAAAGCTTTTCCAAAAGAATGAATGAAAATTCTATCTACAAAGGTTGTTTTAATATTTTAACATAACTATTGGACGTCTGTACTATGATATATTAGTCTTATTTTTCAAATTTCATGCATAATTATTTTGTTTTAAAATAGATATTTCCTCAGAAACCAAAGACAGACTGCTTGATTATGTCGAAAGGTATACAATCACTCTGCTGTACAGGATTTTATTCTGTCCCCCATATACCCATGATGAAGAGAAAGATTTGGATATTCAAAAACGGATAAGACAGTTGAATTGGGTCAGTGGTAAAAATTTGGAATGTAAAATACAAGAAACGAGCGTAGAAGTAAGAGAACTTGTTTACACGTCAATGATGGGTACTTATTTCTGATTGGAAAGTGTTTTAGAATTTTATTATTTCCATAGAGAAATACAACTATTTAAATTAAATTCTTTTTTTTCAGATCTACTAAACATGGATGCTGCCAAAGCTCCTCAGGAAAAACTTGCTTGTATTGTTCATTGTTGTAGTAACATATTTTTGTTACTTCAGCAATCTGTTGGTGGTCCAGCATCTGCAGATGAGTTTTTACCAGCCCTAATATTTATAGTCCTCAAGTCTAATCCTGCAAGGCTGAAGAGCAATATTAATTTTATCACAAGGTTTTGTAACGCAAGTCGACTCATGACTGGAGAGGGTGGCTATTATTTTACAAATTTGGTACAATTCACGGACATAATTGTAAATTATCTTAATCTCATTCAAATCAAATAGTATCTTATTAACTCAATGAAATTTATAGTGCTGTGCCGTCTCATTTATTGAAAGTCTAACAGCAGAGTCGTTAAATATGACCAAAAGTGACTTTAATGCCTACATGGCTGGAGAAAGAGTACCAGCCAATACTTGGGAATCAGCTCTGATGATTTGTGAAGTATGTTAAACTTACCATTTGCAAAAAATATCGGCTAAAATTTACAAAGTTTATTTCAATTTTACTTTCAGAATCTTCATTTTGTTTGTGAAAGTTTAACAACTTTACAAGAATTAAAAATCGAAAATAAAAATACACTACAAAAAGCTAATGAGATGAAACAAGACATGATTGAGTTCCGGGGAAACGTAGAAGCTAACGTCAAAGCTGCGATTGAAAAATCACCTCTTATCATTACTAAAAATCAAAAAGTTCCTGCCGATATAAGCTGTGCTAATGAGGAGCGCTCTGAATTGCCCTCTCCAATCATTCCACAGGTACAAAACTACTTTAACGTTATTTAACAATATACAAGTACAACTCAAAAGAAACAATTTTGGGCATAGAAGGACGAGATTACCGGATAATGGAGAATTTTACATAATACCGAGGTTTAGGAGTTTTACGGAGAATTAAATATATGTTAAGTTATAAAAGCTCGTAGATTGCGATAGGTTAGTGATGTTGCGAGAATGAACAATTATAGAAATAAGTACTCATAAAATCACGGTAGAAAAACCAGTAGAAAAAAGACCGTTAGGTACATCAAAGCGACGATTGGTAGACAGAATCAAAGAGACAATTAAAGAAATTGACCAATGGGAGAGTGAAAACTGGATTGAGGTAGCTCAGGATAGGAAAATGGCGTGCAGGTGTCCATTCGGCTATGAATTTTCGAATTTCCAATTCCAAATAATAATAATAATAATAATACAAGTACAATCTTCGGTCCAAAAATAAAACATTACACAAATAAAAAATGTTTTAAGCGATTTGTATGACAAAAAACTTGTCAACAGCTTTTTATTTCAAAAATCCTATTCTTCCATTTATATTAACACACTTTCTCAGAAATTAAATCGTAAAGTTAGGTGCTGAAAATTAAATTACTACAAATTGATGCAATCAACGGAAAGCTACGAAAAATATGCTTTGTGATTCACAACAATTTTCAAAAATTAATATGTGTTGTAAATTATAGAATGTCATTAAAATTTGAAGAGGCCAAGCCAGACCATTGGAGAAATACTGAAATTAAAAGTTTGAAAGTATGCTTATTAAAGTATGCATTGTATGGAAAATAAAAGAAGAGAATATTAATTGTACCCTCGATGAAAAGATATTACGCCGAGCCTCTGCTTAGGCCAGTCCGCAAATATCTTTCCGCCGGGTGTACATGTAGTTTGGTTTTAAAGCAGTCCTTTTTAATTTTTCCCCCACTTTCTAAATTATTAATAATGTAAGCAAATGATTCACATGATTTATTAGGGATCATCATGTTGAAGAAATTTTAGGCTTAAATTATTTTTTGAAGTTGACTGTACCAATATAAGCCCCGATACGTTTTTTTTTTTTTTTATGATCTTTCAATATGGTCCATGCATTCGCTTCAATACGCTTTTTTGTTCATTCGGATCCCAAGCTTAAACACAAATGCGTAAACAAACAGGACAGTAACACCTGTTCAGCAAAAATGAAATGAAACAAAATAATTATATTCATTTTACTGTCAAACATATAAAATTTTGATCAGTTTATTGTCTATTCATTTACGTATTTACGTATGAAGTAAAAAAAGTAGTACTATACTATTATTTTTTTGCAGATATTCACGCAACCGCCAGATGATACAATAAGTGACAACTCTGTATCAAACTATAAAAATTTAACTACAACCCAAGCAAAAGATTATTCAACACCATCCCCTACCTTTGGTTTTCCTCTGTTTGGCAGTAATTACTGCATTGAATCAGGAAAAGGAAGCATACAAGGACAAGGCGATGATACAAGTCTTATAAGTTCAGACTCATATAGCGATAACGTAAGCAACGACTTTCAAATACCTGAAAAAAGTGCATCTAGTAGTTTACTAGATGATTTACAATGCGGCGGCGATAATTTGTCATTGCCGCTCAAGCCAACCGCTTCTTCACAAGATGATTATCACGGTTTCTCAATTCAAGGTTCAAATATTCCTACTATTCCCTGTAGTACAGGGAATTCTTCTTATAATTCTATTACCGCAGAAAATAATTCAAATAAATGTAGTGGTTATCATCAAAATAACATACAGTGATAATGTAATAACACAATAACTTTCCAATCATGAGGGTAATAGTATATCAATGGTAGTTTCTGCTTTGCCGATCGCCTATTATAAATAGATTATTAACAATACAAATATTTTAATGAGAAATATATAACTGATGTCCCGAGAAATCAATAAAATTAAGAGTTGAAAATTGATGTATAGTTGTGTATGCATAATTCTTTGAGGTCAGTACACACAATAAAAAAAAGCATAGTTTAGGGTGCATTTTACATTGGTAAACCTTTTTTTCGATCTGGTGATTTTATAAGAAAATACTTACATATATTTATTCATATAGTGCATGTGTAAATTGAACGATAGTATCCCGAAATTTCGATCTTCTATTGTAGTTTCTATGTTATCGAATAAAGAAAAGAGAAACTCCTGCTGATATACTTAATGTCCGAGGTAGTAAAAGCTGTCTATTTTACCCCATTTTACCATTTTATGATACAAGTATCTTGCTCTTCAGAGAAAAAAAGAACCTAAAATTTACTAGAAATCTATTGTATGATAGTGGATATCTCAAAAGTTTCAGCGATGACTAATACGAGTTTAATATTGTTAATTATAGGTTAGAATGGATAAATTTTATCAAGATATCCTAACCTCTGACCGACACTTATTAAATAATATTGGGTAAAAATTATTTTCCGACTACTCTTGAAGTTTAGACAATTAGTTATTTTGGAGCACAATAAAGTATATAAAACGGTGAATCGGGATACAAACGAGAAGATTTTACTGCCTCATAAGAACAATTTATATAGGTACTTGATATGTCAAAACTTTCTAAAGATATTTATTTAATTGCAAAAGAAATTATTTCGATCCCATCTTGTATTATACAAAAAATAATATAAATATTATAAAAAGAAAAAACCTTATACCTTATTTTACGATTGTAATGTAGGTGAAATAAATAAAAATTGCAGTATATTTCAGCGAGTTGTCAATTTATTTCAGTTTTAATTGTTGAATGTATCAATTCAAATCACGTTTGAAAGTTTTTTTTTAATATAACCATAGTTGCATGTGTATATATATATGACAATAGCATCAACCGTCTACTGAATTCATCTCAGCCGCAGACTTCTAATTTTAATCCAAATACAACAGCTTGTATTCTACAATTCTACAAAACTCTGCATTTCGGGCATATGTAGCAATGTTTTAGGACTATATATTACTATATTACCAAGCTATGTACAAATGTTCATAAAATCTAAATATTTACTTATTTACAGATCAAGATTTTACATTTTATACAGTGGTTTTCATAACAAAAATTTTATAACAAAATAAGATCACAAACCTAATAAATAATGGTTTTTTTAAACAAGATTTACAAACACTTACAGATATTTAACCATATTACATTTTACAAATAAATATCTTTCTGCTTAATTTATGGAATGTACTTGTTTCAAGTAAAGTGTATGAATTTACAATAATAATTGTAAGACAATAAGTGCTATGATAAATGAGGCATTGGTTGCGTCTAAATGCAATAAGAAGGTTCCGCACCCCGACAAAGTCTCAATTTAAAATAATTATAAAAAAACGAGTAGTTTTTTTAATTAATTTTTATTCGATAACCTTAAAATTTAATAAACGAATTCATACTTCCATTACTTTCTTGCAAGCACGATTATTATCAAATCAAGATTTTTTTCATGGTGCAAAACCTCCTTAAGCTTTATAGTGTTTGGCAAACATGATTATTTGTGTACTGAAATTCGTGAAGGGATAAAACATCATGTGCGTCGGAATAATCAAATGGTAAAAAAAAATTATTTTAAGAAATTAACAATATTGCAAGCGTACTTAGATACACATCGTTAATCGCCGAAAAATGTACCTAAATCCTGTTTTCTTATTTTTTGCTTGATTATAATTTTCCATAACCCAGATTTTCAAAATACTTTGTGTTAGAAAAGTACGGTATATACGTTACAATGTAAAAAATTAGATAAAGCTGTGCATACCAAATTCACTAATACCTTTTATTTTCAAGGCAATAGTTTAAAGAGTAAAACATTCTTCGAAAGATTTAAAATAAGGAAAAACAAAAAAATTTCCGTTTATAAAAGGAACTTGATGATCAATGATATACACGTATGCGCACGTTAAAAATTCCACGAAACAATTTTTTTCAGCTCATGTATCATCATCTAATTTGTTATTTGACCAATACCTCATTTTTTATTAAAAATCATAGCTTTTTAAAGATTTAACTCCTTAAATAATCATTGTCGCAGTTTTATTTGCCAGGCGTGGATTTGTAAAACCTATATACTTAATAATTACGACACATTTTGTTTTCATCGGCCTTGGTTTTCTAATAGCATCAACATTGCGCATGAAAAATTTGTTTAAAAATCAGAAAAAGCAGATGGAATACAAAGAATGTGCAGATAAATAACTAAGGTGCAAACAACCCAAAATTTACTCAGTGCTCTTTTTGCAAGTATTTTGTTTTTTTCGTAAATCATTTACTGTCTACAAGCTTGGGAATTAGCTCAGTTTGCACATATTGTTTGGATGGATAAACAAAATTTAATTCAAACATGATTCTTCCCATGTATGATTTAAAAAAAGAGTGAGTAGAAATAGAAAGTAGAAATTGGGCCTTTCACTTTAATTTTAATGATGATATTTTATTAATATACATCAAATTAAATAAGTATTTTAAATCTTTGCAGCTTTAATAAGCTATAGTATCGATCACCACTCGTTTTAAATTGAACATAAGTATTGTACAATACTAGTATCTAGTTGTGTTAAAATTTTTGTACATGCACAACTTTGAAAGCTTCATACCTGATACTTGATAGGGCGAATATATGGACATGACATAATTGCAAATCGGGATGGGGTTGTGGTCATGGGGGTTGTCGCGATCGTCCGTACATTCCATTAAGATGGATAGGGTCACACAAGGGGGTTCGATCACCTTTCTTCTCCATTTCCATTTCTCAGAGTCTATCAGCCACTCCGTATATCTGCTATTGTTTAACATTTAATTCTGAACACTTCACACTGTTAACGTACTTTGGTAACAAAAAAAAAAATAACCCAAAAGCATACCAGGGACAAGAGATGACTATCTAAATTAATAATCAGACTGAATTAGCTTTTTTCCAAGCAGAATCTTTAAAAAAGAATTATTGAATTGGTTCGGTTAAGGCACAAATTAACACAAATTTATATGTGAGTTTCTTGAAGTAATTCTGACTGAAGTGCGATATTGCATATTGCACATCAGCACCATGCCATGCTCATATATGAGCACTTCCAAAAGAGATGTTTCGTCAAAATAACCAACTGCAAACCTAGTCAAAAAATTTGTCAAGGTGCTGAAAGGAAGTTTTTTCCCTTTGAAATGTGTTTTAATAAAAAAAAAAAAAAAAAACAATACCCCATTCTAGAACTTAAAAAGATCAAAATAAGTTAATCTTGTTGAATAACCATCGGTACTAAACTTCTAGCAAAATAAAAAAAAATTGTACCAAAAATGACCATTTTTTGCATTTAACTACTCAAGTTATAATACTTTACAATAAGTATCGTGCACCGTGCTTACCACTATATACCTATGCGGGATTTGTACTTTAGAATACATTTTAATACTGTTCACGTGAACTGTGGCATAAATATTTTACATTTTAACTCGTGACTATTGCAGATAAGACTAAAATGAAAATAATTGCTTTATGTGAAAGGAATTTTAAGGTTTTCACAATTTACAGCAGCTATACGGCGCAAGACATTACTAAAATGAATAAGTATGCTTTTGGACCTTGTTCTCTTTTAAACTTTGTTTTTCCACATCAATTCAGTTCCAACAGTTTAATGATTGATCTTTGAACGAAAGAATTTTTATACATAGGTACATGCAAATTTTCACTCATTATTGTTTGTTGGTGATGCAAAAATCGTTAAGATATGTACAAAATGTTTCTGATATGTCTTTCAGATGTCTTTGAGATTTTTTTATCGATAAACAAGATTGAAACTATACAAGTTGATCGACATAGCGGACAAAGTTAGTGAATTTAGCCCTAGACTGAGTGGCAAGTTTATATTATGTAAAATTCACGCAAATGTTAATTATTTAATATAAAGAGGGTGAACGTTAATTATGCATCTCTGAAAGCTCTTTTTACTGAAAAATTTTGTATCATAGAGAATTAAAAAATTTTATACAAGACCTATTGTTATGTTTGTATATGAAAGATATTGAAAGTTTAAAGATGAATCGGAATAACAATATTAATTTGAATATATGTTTTTTTATCTTAATTGTCACTGGTCTTGTCAATAGTAAAATATTTACTTCAATTGTCATTGATGCATTCAGTCAGCAATATGTGCCATTACGTATAACTTGATGGAAAAAAATATAAATAATTCAAAAAGAAAAAGAAATAATTTCGATTTGGTTATTTTCCTACTTGTATAAATTTCCTTGGTTCAATAGTATGAAATTTTTCAAAACATTTTTCCTATGATTATATTATTAATAAGCTAGCACATATTATTTAATCATAGAGATTTAATTGTGCGATGCCTTTTTACCGCTCATGTAGTCAATCCAGCGCTCAGCAGTTGTTGAAAAAATAGAGTCATTGTCGATGGTGTTGAGTAAAAGCAGCTGATTAACGTGAGTCGAATGGTAATCCCAGCGGGCCAAATTGGGTGCCGTTTTCAGCGTGAAGTGGCGGAGGTCGTAAGTCGTTCCGGAGCCAGTGTCAAAAAGAGAGAGCATGTTCTTTAACGAATTCATGCCCTGATCGAACAATTGCTGAGCCTCCTCTGCGTCCTCGCCCGACGCAATGCTCTTCAGGTCATACAGGCCGATTAGAGAGTATATAAAACCATTGAGTATGAACGATGAAGGCACCGTCGGATACTCCTCATACCAAACGTATTTATCTAAAAAGTAAGCTGCTACGCCGCCTCTGTTCGACGCCACTCTAAAAGGCCGCAATCCCCTGACAGCGGCCTGCAGGTACTTTTCGTCCCCAGAATTGTAGTAAGCACGCGATAGTAAAGAAATCGCATGTCCTTGGCCCATGCTTGAATACCTGCGAATCAACACATTTAATTACACTTTACTACGTATTAAATATATTATAACGTTGGAAATCTGGCATGATTAGAACACTAAAATTTTCATTGCAGTTCAATAAGTTTTTAAATCTCACCATCCTGGTTCAAGAATGGCCATTCCATTAGCGACTTTTCTTTTCACAGGATTAGGCCAGCCTCCAGAAGTATTATTCTGATTCGCAACAAACCAACGAGCTGCATCATAAAACTGCTCCATGTGTTCACTTATTGATAGAGTAATGTTATCAATCATTCCTGATCCATTGAGTATGATTCTAACAACCTTCAGCTTGGATCTTGATAACTTTCTTTTGGTTTTATCAATAATGCTCAGGCCTTTTTGCAAATCTATCATTAAGTCTCTGGTTAAATGTTTCCAATGATTATAAGCTCGCCCTATTCCATGATAAATATGGTTATCATAGGTATATATAAACATATTATTTGTTACGTAGTGCAGGTAATACATGTCTTTTTTCTCTCTTATTTGTAATTCCACTGTTACACTGCCATTATCTTTGATGCAGAGATCGAACCTTAACATAAGTTTTAAAATGTGATCTAGTTTAATAGAAATTCCAGAAGAGGTTGTTTCTGGGGTTGCATATTTCATTACATAACTGTTTACTCTTTTATCATAAATTCGACTCATCACCGAACCTTGGGGCACAATCCAGTCTTGTCTCACCTTGTCACCATCCTCAATAATTTTCTTTACAGATTCTGGTTCAGTCAAATTTTTACTGTAATGAGACAAGCCAAATTGAGCTATCTGTGTCGGATAATAATATCCTTGACTTTCCCACTGCGTTGAAATGGGCACACCATCCAAACCACTTATGCATTTTACTCTCTCTCTGATTTCGACATTATAATTTTCAAAAGTCATGAACACTCCTCGAGAATCATATTTAACTTTTCTGTTGATAATTTTGGAATAACTATGGTACCAGTCAAAACGTTCAAGTCCATCATTATTGACGATCTTTCCATAAATCTAAAAATTAAACAACACATAAACGAATTTGATTTCAAGTGCTTTTAAATATAAATCGACCACAAGTGGATAAATTAAGATTTTGGAATATCTGCATGAAAAAAAACGATTTTATTTTTTTTACTGTTTTTGCCTAAAAATGATAATTAAATTTGGTACGTACCTCGAAATAATTGTGTATGAATGAAAATGGAATGTAAACTTCATCCCCCTCTTTGCGGCAACTAATTATTTTTCTGCCATTGATTAGGCAGTCAATTTCTTGATAGCTTAGCTCATTGTTAGAGTGTTCCTGAAAATGAAAATTTTGCCCAAATCAATTAAAAATAATAAGATTACATCCAAAACAGAAAGATTACAAAGTCCATACTTACACTGCGCTGAAACTGCGATTTCCAATCTGAATTATTGAGAAAGAATGAGCTACTGCAGTTGTTCCATGATGTGAATATTGAACTGAGGACTCCAACAACAAGTATCAAAACGAATGTTTTAAAATTGACTCTCATCATCATGTACAACCTGAAATTGAGATAAAATAATTAAAGCATGCATCAAGAGTAATAGGAGAATGCAGGACAAAAAAAGTTAACTGGGTATCCAATTATTTAAAAGACAGTATCAACTCACATGATTGTTTGGTTGAATCGACTCCCAGGTGGAGTCGACAAGCATTTTTTGCAGGTAAATCAACCTGCTCAAGCAGCTCCTCAAACTAATCCGTCCGTCTCGCGAGAATGTTGGGGCCTCAGGTAGACGAAAAACGACGAGACCGTCGAGCTGCAGCCAAAGCTGTTGCTGATATCCAGAACTGGAAGCCCGTCATTTTCGAAACTCCTCTGCAGGACCTGCTCTCCACTGCAGCCTAACATCTAGTAAGTATTATAGTACTCAACTCAGGCAGCAAGATTGCAGTCTAAGAGTTGAAAAAAATTGAGGAGCTTGCACGAAAACTCAGGTAACAAGACGATAAGTCTGTTGAAATTGAGATGATGATGGGAAAAAATCATTTTCTTATACGATTTTGGTCGTTTTGCACGGTGAAACTTCACGGGTCGCTTATGGTCGTTCCGTCAGACCGTCACGCAGCGACTCCGACAGACTCCGAAACTCCGATCCTGATGACTTCACAACAATCACAACACGTTGTATATAAGTATACACATCCCGTGCTGCTGCTGAGAGGGTAGTACCACAGCTTCCAAAATCGACCACCTTATGTAAATTTACATCAGCAATTGGCGTTGCAGCAGAGTTCAAATTTTCAATTACTTTTTTTAATTTTTGTAATTGATCAGCAATCATATTTTTATTGAAATAAAGGTAGGAACTAATATGGTCAAGGTAAGTGAATAGCAAGGTCTTTAAATGCAGCAACATTTTCTATTTCTTATAAAAAATGATACAACAGATAACACATTCTTACAATATAAACTATTGAGCAATATACAAATAAAATACGGCCTGCAAATGATCTGGGGCCCAATAACAGTCAACGCGTTTGAAGAATTAACTAGCAATTATTTTTCAAAATTTACACAATTATTTTGTTTGCTTCCTCTTGTTTCTACCATCATGAGTTAGTCTACATTAAAAATTGATTAGCAAGTCTTTGATAAGCTCGTAACAGAGTTACCTTACATTAAAATAAAACAAAAATCGCCAGAGTGGCAAGCAAAAACATTACAACCCATCATATCGCACGTCAGTTCACTCTTTTCGCATTATCGCATATATCGTATTGCACAAAAATAAATAAGCCTTTTATTGCGTTCAACGGTTCAACTATTACTGGACTAATGGCAAGACCAGACATTTACAAAGTTTTATTTTGAAAATTTTATCACTGCCCTTTCCATACAGGTGCACTAAATATACAATTTCCGCATTGTTCATACTCAACAGTCCGTACTACAGTGTGTTTATCAAGTCAGTTTTACTTTTTTTTTATCAGTGTTTTTTCTTTTTCTTCTTGTACCACTTCCGATATTATTACAGATCCTTAGCTACACAAGTATGGTTAATTTCAATTGGTTTGAATACATTAAATAAGAATCAAAGAAATATACGTAGACCTGGGGTAGTTACTACGTGTCACATTTGTAGGATTATATCACTCACAAAATCTTCAGCGATTTTCTGATTACTCAAATGCAAGTTTTTTCACGTATGACAAAGATTTTCTTAGTTGCTAAAATATACCAAATTGCTTAGCATGTACAAAAAAATTTATATTAAATGTGTTCCTTAAGTTCGATTATTTACTAATAGTTTCCACAGATTAAATTAATTTTTCGTCTCAATTTTGAGTTCAAAAGAACAGATTAGAAAAAAAAAAAAAAAAAAAAAAAAAAAAAACGTAACAATTTTCACGAACAAAATTTACTAAGCGCGCGGGGCAACTAAATTTCAAGCTAATACATAATTATGCTCGAAAGATACCTTTATTATCTTTGAGAATACAAATAGGTAGGAGAATTCGCGTGAAACAACGAGCTAGCTCCAAAGTCGAGTCGTGAATTGTGTTCTGAACTTTTGACAGCTGACAATTTCATAGATATGCACATTTCTAGAGCTGCATTAATCATCACTCGTTCCAGATAGTTGTTAAATTATTAGAACACGCGTGACACTCCTCATTTGCGCTAATTAATATACTAGAACACAAAACCAATTGTTTTCACTCTTGCCCTTCGTTCTGAAAAAATTGATTCTTACAATCAATAATCACAATAGACCTATTCAATCCTAAATTTGTTCTGCTCTTTTTATCAGACTCAATGCTCTCAAGTATGATACAATATCGTGATAAATATAGCTCATTGCTCACTTAATTCATGCAAGCTCCTAAAAACTATACAAAAATAGCATTTTTTTTCTTCGAAAGACAATTTACAATTTTTTGAGATCGTAATTTTGAGAAACCGAAACTAAAAGTAGAACGAGGAAAAAGATATATTTACAGCATAAAACACGCATAACCCAAAAAAACAAAAACATTGACCAATGTCAAAATCGAATGATATTAAAAGTCTCACATGAATTAACGACACTAAATTAGCTTGGTACACTTAACAGATTGATTTCATTTCACAATATTGCAAATTCTCTAATGAATATACTCAACCTGTAAAAGCATCTGGTACATCACTTTCTTGATATTAAAAAATAAGAATCAATATCTATCAAGTATAAATCACGGAAGAAAATTTTGTTTCTTACGAATGCAATCAGTTCATAAAACATCTGCAGGTCAGGGTTTTTATTAGCTTTAATAATTATATGTTGTATTTAATAAATTATTCTTGTAAACACTAAGATAAAGAATTTTTAATGTCAAAGATCTTTTTCTTCATTTGTCGTACTTATGGAAATGGAAAGCCTCAACTTTTTATTGAAAAAAATACTTAAAAAAAAACTAAAGCTGATAAAAAATAGATGATTCATACAAAGTAAATAAAATATTTTTGAAACCATGACTCTAGATAGATCTAGTATAGCAAACTTTCACAAAGTTACAAATTATAATATGTAGCTTCATATGAATAATTATTCACAATATTTTATGAACATTGCAAAAAATGAAAAAAAGGATGAAGCTAAGCTCTGGATGATAGAATTTTCAAGGTTGAACAGTGAAAGTTGTGAATCTTTTGAATTTTTCAGATTTTAACAAAAAAAATTTAAAAACAGTAAAATAAAATTAAAAAATGAAGTATTATTGATATACTGAAAAACAATTATTTAAAATAAAAATTTATTGGAGCAATATCGATGTAGTCAAAAAAGGTTGATTAATTATTTGGAGCTAGGTACTTAATGAGTTATTCTGTGCGAATCAACTTATTGAAATGTCTATTTACAAGGAAATACTTCTCATCAGTTATATAGCATGAAGCTTTTGAAGTAGTTTTTTTGGAGTTAGTTACTTAAATAAACGAGACTTAATCAACATTTTTAAAAGAAATCCAGTTCTTTTCTGACTTTTAGTTCTGAGGGTACTTATAAGGTACTTTTTATTCAACTGAAAAATCATGGGTAAAGAAAACTGATTTTTAATCAAAACAAGAAAATAGAAGAGAATTCAATATTTACTATTGTATAAAAAATACAGTTGATTCATTAGTTTACAAAAAAAAAATTATGATAGTAGTCATTAATATTTTCGTTCATACGTTTTTGAGTATTTTGACTTATTTTAAAAATGCTCACAACAAAAATTGGCTTTCAAAATAACAACCACTAGTAATATTTTTTCATTCGATTTTACCCGTAAACTAGCTTTTTGAATTTAACGTTTTGTTTCAAAAGTATGATTCTTACCATGCTATAATTTTTCTATTCTATTTCAGTAGAAGCCAACAATGCTGATACGCATACGTTAACAAAAGGACAGGCCAAGACTAAAGTGAAGAATGAGAAAGCGCCAGCCAAAAATAGAGAAAAGGCAAAAACTTCCAAGAAAAATGAAAAGGAATTTGATAAAAATGAGGAATATGAAGTTAAGAAAATTATTAGCGAACGTTATGTAAAGGGTGTTCATAAATTCCTCATTCGCTGAAAAGTTTACGGTAAAAAGGATGATTCATAGATCAAAGAAGCTGATCTCAATTGTTTCGAATTGATTTCTGGTACGCTTATCGCTCCATATAAACGCAGAGCCATTAGCAGTCTTATTTATAGTTACACGCACGACACCATACATATTGTACGGTTGATTGGTTATGCTATCTAGGTTAAATTATTTACAAGTCTCGTAAGGGATGCGTATCTTACTCCTTCATATCTCACATTGTCTCTTTTGTCACTACTTCCTCACAATAGCCCAATTTTTCTTTCATTGTGTAAAATAGGCCAATATCACTTTTACATTTATAATTTCTTACGTTTTGTTCATCTCCTTGAGCTTTAAATGATTGAATCGATAGCTTCAAAATTGCAGTAACTTTTTCATCATCCTATTTCTGTAATGTCTTTTTTCCGGCTTTCATGTGATTTCTACATCAAAGTCAAGTACAAGAAGCTTAGTCTCTTCAGTACCATTGCGACTACCCACTGCGCACACAAGTTTTGTATCACTAGCACGGATTCGCCACACTACGCCTCCACTTCCACCACTTTCCAGAGCTACAAGATTTCTGATGAATTCTCCTAAAACACAAAAATAAATAATATATTTTAATATAAACAAAAAATGTGTATCAAGCAAAAATGATCAAACAGAATCCTTATGAGAAAATTTTTCACCAAGAAACTATATTATTACAAAAATCAAAGAAATGAAATCATGATTATATTCTATCTTTACTAAAATGTCATGATGTTACATCAGAGAATATTGCATCACTTGCTAATTGCGCAGTTTTGTTGAAAAAATGTCTCTAATCAAACAATGAATACAAACCAGTCTTGACATCCCAGAGCTTGACTGTGCCGTCGTCGGACGAAGTAATGACGAAATGGCTGTTGAATTGCAGACACGTGACCGCAGACTGATGCTTGTTAGCTCCAGAAAGCGTTTGCAAACATTGTCCGCTCAAGATGTCCCAGACTTTTACAGTCGAATCAGCGTTGCCTGATACTAATATATTGTTACGCAGCTCCATACCGGATGTCAGGCTTTGGTGCCCCATTAGGGTGTGCCGACAGGCACCCGTTTCTACGTCCCAAACCCGGATGCTCGTGTCCAGCGATCCACTCACAACGTGTATTCCATCAAACTGCATTAAAGGAAATAAATTTCAATATAGTTTGGATTTATTGCTGTGATGAACGTTTAAGAAAAATATTGAAATACCTGAAGAGAATACACTCTGTTGGTGTGGCCTGTCAATGTGTGCAAACACTCCTCGCGCTCAGGATTCCAGACCTTAACTTCGAAATCATAAGCGCCGCTTACGACGAGCTTACCGTCATACTGAACGCAGCGGACTGCTGCCCTGTGGCCAACTAGGACGTGCAAGCACTCACCGGTTTCAATGTGCCATACGCGCAATGTTGCATCCCGACTACCGCTTACCACCTTATTGCCATGAAGATGCATGCAACGTACGGTTGACGTATGGCCGTAAAGCGTGTGTTTGCATTCACCCGTTTCAGCGTTCCAGACTTTGAGCGTGCGGTCGGTACTACCACTGATTACTGTAGTGCCCGACATCTGAGACGACCAGACACCACCCGTATGGCCGCATAGCGTGCGTAAACACTGTTATAAATATATAATAAGATAGTAAAAATTCGACAATTTTGAAAAATTAAATGTTACTACTGAAAAACTCACTTTACCAGTTACAGCTGACCAAACTTTCAATGTGTTATCATCCGACCCACTTACTATTCTGTTGCCAGAGAACTGAAGGCAGGTGATAACATGGTCATCATGGCCCTTGAGCACTTTTGGTGGTCGTATGGGCCTGCTCCTCCAGTTCATTTTGATATTGTGCTGTCTCATGTAGGCACGCTTCCATCGCGAAGTAGTATGCAGCATCGAGCAGCCACTACCACCTACATCACCTCCTGCACCATCGCAATTAGCGCTGCTCTTAGCTTTAAGCGCCTTGGCGACCTTTGCTCTAATCGTTCTTGGCCTTCTTGGTACACCCTTGAGACTGTCGATACCCGCTACTTTACACTTTTCCTTCCAGAGCAGATTGTCATCGGCAAGAAAACGCCACGAGCGACAGGTTTGCGCAGCCCTTAACAGATCCCGTGGCTCCAGAAATGACAACACAGACAGAGCCAGTTCTCGTGGCAGCAGAGAAATAAAGTCGCGCTGAAATTGCGGTTCTATCACTTGCATCATGTGCCGCACTTGCGTCGGCTCGCAGCGCTCGATCAACTCGTCTATCGCTAGCATACGTTCGGCGTTTGTCCATTTCTACGGAATAAGGTATTGTCAAGCAATTTCGTGTAAGCAGTGTGCAATAATATGATAGAAAAGTGCAATATTAAAATACAGACTACGTACTTGAAATTGAAACAACCAATCACTCATTTCTGGAGGAGGATTATCCTTTGTTGGTATGATTGGTCTGACATGTTTTACTTTGTCATCCAGTCTTTTGATGATACTAATATATTAAAAAACAATATACTTTTTGTGTGTAATAAAACATGGTTCATGCAAAATTTAAGTAGGCATATTTCTCGACACTTAATAAAAATATATTTAAAAAAAATTTATTTTAAATGTGTCAAAGCGTATTAATTATGAAAAAATTTTTTTTTATAGAAAAACAAATAAATTTGTCATGCTTACAATGACTTGTCATCAGTGCTGAGCTTTTTGCAAGGTAAGGCAGCAGACTCAGTTTCACTTTTCCTCTTTCTTGGGGGTAACACAACGTCCAAGGGCACACATGTTTCAAGGTTTGGACTTTGAGTCCGCTGTGGAGACTGAGGCTGCTTTGGCAAAAGCAGAGTGAGACAGTCAGACTCACTCGTTTCACCCTCGCTTTTTGCAGACAGCGCTCTGTCAATACTCTGCAATAAAGAAAACTTGGTCATCAAAGACCCACAAATAGCACACTCCAAATGACTCAATGATGCAAGCCTATTAATCACCTCACTATCTGCATCTGAACTCTCTTCCGTCTCTTCTTCAGTTGTTTCTCCGGCATCTTCTGCTGTTTCCTCCTCATCTGGTGCTAATGATTGGATTGAATCGATATTGATTGTACTTGGGCCTGGAGCACTTTCAACTGTTTCTGTAGGACTTAGACTCGTACCACTCAAAGTTTTACTGATTAATCCTTTTAATGATGGAGGGACAGACATTACTGGTATTAGCTGCAAGGAATAATTTTTTTTTAAATTTCTGTAAAATTTGTTTCAATTATTTTCAATACACTTTCATCCCTGACAAACAACTTTGGTGATTGATAAACAATAGTTTAGCCACCCGTGATGGATTATTCAAAACATCTAATGGTGTGTCGAAGAGTTATAAGAAAATATATTGTCTTTTTATAAGTGAGCTTAAACCTTTTATGAGTAAAAATATTAAACAGGAATTGCAAAATTTATTGACAGTTTGAGCTGCAGAAAAGAGCCAACTCATCAAACACTGAAAGTGAGTTCCAAAGTTGTTTCTTAGGAACAAAAGTCGCAAGATTAGCGCAACACTCGGGCAAGTGAATAACAAAATTCCGAGCTCAACTTAGCGAATTACAGCAAGTAACGTGTAACGTAATAAATGCATTTACAACCCGCACAAAAAAAAACACCCACGAATAGTCCAATAAACGCATGTCCCCTCTGTAAGGGGCAATAAATATTTTACAATCAAATCAAAGTACAGCGAACTTCATTAACGTAAAAATAAATAAATATATTACAGATTACTACATTGGGTTGCTTGAACTGAAAAAATTTGTTTTAATGTGCACGTATGCACGAGAAAAAAGGAGCAGCAGTTTATACAGCATAGGACGAACCTAACCTTGATACCTGTAATTTTCCTCATACATAAATTTATAAATATTACGTAAAAACACGACTTTTGCTTTTAATTATTTCTGCACATCTATATACAATTATACACTAAATATTATGCAGACTCTCTCGTATCAGCTTTCCTCTGCATCGTTCTTCTCCGTCCCCCACGCCCCCTTACCTTACTCTGCTTACTCAGAAAATCATCCGATACAGAGGTTCCTGCCAAACAGGAAATTACTTTTTAAACTCCCACGTTCTCTCTCATTATTATATATACGCCATATCCCGGAGTTTTCAACTTTCCCTGTGAGCCCGAAAGCGTGAAAATTTTGTTAGTAACATAATTCACACGATTCTTCAACAAACAACAAAAGTAAAAGTATCAAATGACCGAGAAAAAAGCAGACTCACGCAACACGACAGACAATAGCTTCCACAGTCTACACACAATTTTCTCGTTTTTCCCTTCCTCCGGTAACTTTCTTGTCTGTATATAATTGTTCTCCTGATGGGTCAGCACATGAGCAGTTTTTCAGTAAATTTTTGTCGGATAAATTTTCTCCGACAAAACGCACGGACGGAGTAATCGAGCCTCCCCCGAGAGTTTCAACTATATAATACTTGGTGCGTGAGCAAAAATAATCGGAGCACTGGCTGAGCAGATCGAGCAGCAGGCGAGGCTCTCTCTCTCTCCGTCTGTGCTTCTCTCTTTCTCTTCTTGAACTCTCCTCCTCCGCCGCCTTCCTCAGTTTGATACTCTGCACGTACCCTATCCCCCTATATGACTCTCGCGTGTTTTCTCGGAGCTGCTGCATGCGCCCGATATTTTAGACTATTTATACGAGCGAGAAAAGTTTTACAGGAGCAAATAATTATATTATGGGTATCTCGGAATCAAGAGTTGCATTGCAACTGAGATGTGAAGTCCGTGGAAGATAATTTTCAACCAAGAGTACACTTTATTACTGCTATACACAGCTATCCAAATATTTTGATCAACAACCGAAATAAAAAATGTAAACTAAATTACAATTTATAATGATGTAGTTATAGACTGAGTTTACATTTTCTCGATCAATTATGTCCCAATGGTAAGAACTTGTCTATTTTAAAACCACGTGCACTCAAAGCCGTTTGAGGCTGACCAAATTGACCCGACATATTATATGTCCAAAACGCGTCTCTGAATCGTTTCGATCGAAAAGATAAGACACAGACCCGAATACGATCATACAAATTATAATATACTCATCATTCTTTCGTTGTGCCATACATGTACACATCATAAGTGTATACGTGTCATTGAGTCTGATGCATATATTATATACTAATATACTATATGCTCCTTATTCGCATCCACCCACCATCCACCACAACTTATACCCTAATACTTATTAAGTAAGTACCGCTACTTACTGATATTACCCTACTTCTAAGGAAACAAAATTCCCTTCAACTCAACGAATGCAAAAAACTTGCAATACATGCAAGGACACATAAAGTTAACAAAAAAAAAGATCGGGCTAACCTCGTTGAAGGTGATGTGCTGGTGTGACGACCGCACCTTCGTCGTTCTTTACAGCACTCTCGTCGTCTCGTACAGGTGATGATCGGTAATGTCTTTAACTTAACGTTTATGTCGTGAACGTGCACTACTGTCTACACAACACGGTGGCGGACGGTGGAGAAATTTTTTTACACCACCTCTAAACTTATTCTCCTCCACGGCCCACGTACACGGCTCCACTCTCTAACTCTCCACACTCTCCCCTCTTCTCCTCCTCAGTCCTCACGCCCTGTTTTTATACACACACAACATTATACTATACACAACATGACATACCGAGACTTCTGGTCCTGACACTCTGTTATGTCCTGAGACCCAAGTACCGACCCATCAACCGCTTGCAAACCACCACTCCACTCACCAATGCATCTCCGCACTCCACCCTCGCAACTCATAATTCACAACTTTTAAATTCTGCTGCATACCCTACCGTTCTGAGATTGACATAATGCACATTTAACTACCAAAACGTTATTTCGATTATATATTTATAAAACAAAGTTATTTCTGAATATTGCACGTCATTATTGGTAGGTATCCTATAACTATACTTATTCAAAGATATTTTTTGCAATGGAAAACAGAAAACTCAAAGGTATTTGAAAAAATGTGTACAAAGAATAACGTTGAAATTTCTCGCAATACTTATATACCAATTTCTCAACGAGAAAAAATTTTCCGTGTATGTCGTATCTTAAATAAATTATTTGGTTTTTTGCTTGGCAATAAGTACTTACTGATTTTCCGGCCAAAAAATTACATAAATTGAAAGTAAGTCAAACTAAAATTATGACAGTTTCTTATCGATCACAATAAGAAAATACAATAAAATAAGTCATGAACCTTGTGAAAATTTGTAAAATCACTAGTGTTTTGCAGCCAAGGTTACGTTTTGATTGAATTGCAATTGCATCGAAACTTAATTGCCATCAAGGCATCGGTGATTAGAGATTGTTTTTTGGATTCTCGATGCATATATACTAAATCATTAAATTTAAATGTGTACATACGTTATTCACAACTGATTTTTGGTGGACTTTTTTAAAATTTTCTGAGTAAGATAAGTCTAAAGATGGAAAAATAAGCTCCTTTTTCCATTGTTTATCGCTTGTCGCGTAGTCTGTACTGTGGCTATAATGTTCAAGTACAAGTGTTCACGATCAGTTGTAAACAAAACGTTCGTTGAATGCGCGCGCGGTTTTTCAGACTGAAAATTCAGTCTTGTGCCATCTGCACGCGGATCCGCCGCGGGGAGAGTACGATTTGATGAATATATATAGTTACACTGCAACACAGGCATGAGGTTACTCAATTACTCATTGAACCGATTGAACGAAAAGGAATGACATTATACAATAGCGATATAAGAAATTCTTATATCTCTATTATATGCATCATAAGTATGTATATACGATATAAAATAAGCGAACGATACGCGAACGAACGATGTAAATCGACCGCACTCTTTTTGACTCAAATTAATACAACAATGCACTGTGCAAACGGCTGCGGTTGTGTACGTTTTTACGGGACGCTGAAATTCCTGAAAAATATATGAAGTTATGCTGATAAACGTATGTTGTTTGTACGAACTTACGAAGTAAATTTCAATTTTTCTGCTATTATTTAAAAGCAAACAAAATTATTTTGGCGGTATGGTTATTATGTTTTGTATGATAATCAGCGTATTCCAAATGACGCGACACAACAGTGTCACGTCACGCAGTCCCACTTAAAACCAAAAAATGTTAATATGTCGCGTCATTTGGAACACGCTCATTGTTAATAGTCGGGGAGCCGGGAGTTAAAAATCAGGGTTTTACCGTTGCGAGTTGGCCGTGGAAAAAAAAGGCTTAAATGAAAGGTCTTGGTCCATATAATAAGCCATTAAATTGTCTGGAAAAACCTAACTTCGGAACATGGTTGTTACTTGCAAAATAACTTCGAAAACTGATTTTTTTTCAGTTTTCCGTCAATATCTTGAAAAAAATAGGTCCTAGCGAAAAAAGTTTCAAATAAAAGTTGTTCAACACGTTAATATTGATTATTTTAAAAAATTAAAAAAAATTTTTTTTGCCGAAGACTAGTGCCAAAGTTGAAAAACGCAAAAAACAAAAAGTATTAAAAAAACATATGAAGAAATTATTTTTTTTCCATAAAATTTGAATGTTTCATAGATATTGGCATTATCAACCAAATGAGCCTAGACCGGTCGCCCATAAACAATATGGCGACCTATTGCAAAATTGTTAATTTACAACTTTGACACGCTGTAACTTCTGTCACCGCCATAT
>JAPYYV010001242.1:0-48951 GCA_030522625.1 Copidosoma aretas
ATTTTTGCCGCTATCTTGAATCTTATAGAATTTATATGTCTTATTTCTAGAGATACTGCACTTCAAGGGATCATTTTATTATGTTTCTGGTAAAAAATAGAAATTTTATGCGAAAATTAATGGTTTTTTTTACATTTGGGCACTGGTTTTTTTACATTTTGGGGCACTTTGGGGGACTTTTACTGCCCCCCAAGTGCCGTATCAAAACCTTGGACCAATTTTCCCTTAATCTACGATTCAAAACCTTTAAAATGAAAAAAAAATAACATCAACATACGAGTTTCCTGTCGGGAGCTATCTTATTTGAGAAACATTTTCCCATTTCGTCCCACTGTGCGACGTGGATGTAGTGGTTATGTGGCCTTTCATGTTTTCTTTTTTTTGGTATTATTTTATATTTTTTTATTTTCTTTTTTTTTTTGATACATAAAATAAAAAATACATAGCACAGATGTATTTATTCCATAGTTAGTGAAGAAAATTCTACAATTGTTTTTGAAAGTTTATCCATATATAATTCATCTTGAATTATATTCATTTTATGACGTTCCCAAGTTTGCATGAATTAGGGATGTAGTGATTCTCCACTTTGCTCAGACTAATAACCCAACCCGTTATTATTTTCTATAAACTGCAGACAATCTTCAATATGAGTTTCCAAAACATGAATCTCTAAGGTTACAGAACTTTCTTTTATCACATTCAGAGCATCCAAAGATTTTTTCAATTCACGCAAATGCATATCCGATCCTGGTTAAATTTTTCCCGATGTGAGACTGCATTCAACAACTTTATTCATAATTTTTAAGGCATTCTAGTAAGGCATAATCTTTAAAAAAACTATATTTTAATAAATATCACAACTTTATGCACGCGTTACCTTCAATAGCATACCTAGGTGATTTTTGGATTAAGTTTTAATTTCGTTGGTTATAGAAAGGCTTCATCTTTTTTCAAATGTGGCACCAACCTTTTCCAAAAAACGTGGTTTACGAAACGCATTAAAATATGCAACTCGGGTATCACGTATTTCTCTATTACTGTAATATCATTGCCTTCTTTGAATAAAGGAGGATTGATGGAGTTGTGGCAGTCCTGGCTATAATTCGTACATTTTCCTGTTAATTGAAACTTGTTATAATCATTTTTTGATTCTTAAAATGGGTTTAATTTTAGTGTATTATCGCTTTCGAAATAAGCTGTATTTAAATTACAATGTACAGTGCCGTTTACATCCTGTTTTTCTTTGAGATTTTCCAATGACACGAAGACATAAGGGCAAGGATGCATTGCTGAAGCAGTCTGCTGTCTATTCATGATGAGAAGTAATTTATAATCACAAACAAACTTAAAAGAAATGCCATCATATTAGTGAGATCGAAAAGAAGTTTGACGTTGTCATAAGTTTCTTTAATTTAAAGAACTATTCATAGTAATATAACACGCTTTTCACTCACTAACTTTGCTTTTTTGCTTACGCTTCCACCTTTAGAATAAAAACTTCGTTTTTACCTCGAATAGACGAATCATTATCTGCATCATCATCATCATCGTCATCATCAACATTATTAGAATCCTCCTGAAATATCGATAAAGAAATTCTAAAAAGTCCACTACCCTAATAGCCATTACATTAACATTAACACCCTTTGAATTTTCTTTCCTTAATAAGAGCATCCAGAAGTTCGTCCGCATCTGCATAAATGACAGGTTTTTGTTCTTTTCTTTTACCATCACATTCAAGTATGTAAATATCTTCTTTATATACATCATGTAAGAGTTTAGATTCATCAGAAATAAGCTTTGAATGATTAACTGGTACTTACTTTTTGCCAACTTTTGACTGCAACTCTCATTTTCGACCCCTTTGTACTTAATTCAATATATTTATTTGTGTAACGGTCATTGAAGTCGGTTTCTGAATTAATTTTTTTTCTGGTAATTGTTCATGGTATTTGATCTTTTAAAGTACTAGGAAGATCGTCAATTAGATTAAAAACGTTTGCTTGAGCAGTGTTGCATGGATGCTTTATACCCTTTCGGATTTCTTGCAAAAAAACGTACAAATTTGTTTTTTTGTTTTCTCTTCTACTTAAGCAATGTTTTTGTCATCATTTCCAATACCTGAAGAGGATTGACAACCTGCAAAAGTATGAATATCATTGTTTAAGCTGCGTTTTTTACCGCTTTTTCTGACCACTTTCTTATGACCGACGAATTGGGCTGTCTTACATGTATAACAAGTACAAACATCGCCTGTTGCTTGGGTACTCTTAGGTGAAACTATGCATTTCTAATCTCGCATCCTCTGAAATGATCTTTTGAAAAAAAATTTCCCGGCATCAAGTAGGCTTATATAGCAAGTCCCGCAAATGCTCCTACCAAACTTTTCGTTATTCAAATCATAATTATCGCATATGAATTTTTCAATCGATTTTCTAGTCTTTTCATTGATAAGATATTTATTCGGTTTATTTTTTCCGAAAATAATTTTCTTCTCGCAAGGTCTGCAGACCTTCTGTCTATTTTCAGAGTGATAGCATTTTCTTCTTCCATCCATCTTAAATGATACATAAAAACTCAGTAAGATTATGCAATATTGTATTCTTATAAAACTTAAATAAAATATTATTTATTTATGTAATATTACATTATCAAAATTTTGTGCTATTATAATAAAATCTTCCAACTGCCACCGACGATGAGGCCTGTAAAGAACACATTTGAATCAACTTCATCAGCGTATTTTACTCTTGATTTTTTTTTTCATGATTTGACGACCTATGGAAATTTTCTAAGGCCACAATATCTACGTTTGATTGAGAACAATATCCAGAAAGTATAATAAGGGCTACAGTTATTCTTCTCAAAATTTTATCCAGTATTTGATAATAATTATATCTGGTTACCCTCGCTTATCAGCTCGCTCAAGTACAATATCGTGAGATATGTCTTAATCGAAGAGGGGAGCAGCTACGATTTTAAACCTTGAAAATTTGAAATCTGGGATTGATTTGGAACAACTTCCTGAAGGTTGCACATGGCTATATTTTAGTAATACCTAACACTGCTTGAGGACCACTGTATATAATTTCAAAAGATAAACTGTTACGCAAATCAACATACAACGTACAACTATTAAATACAAATGTTCCTCTTAATTCTCAATATAACAATTAATATGGTTAAATACACGCATGATACGCTTTCTTGAAATGGTTATACATGTTATACTACGCAAACGCCACGCAATTACCGCCGAGATCGAGCCACCCGCATGACCAAACTGCCACCCGGCGCAAAAAGCCAATTCACCTCATACCGACTTATACATGCAGAATGAGCTACGACTTCCTGTTCAACAGGTAACTTTACCAATTTAGTCAACGGACGTCTGAACCCTGAATTCGCTTTCTTGACTTTGACCATTCGGATTAACTCGTCTCGGCAATGAAAAGTCTTGACTACACGTTCCAAAGTGCAGCAACCATCAGGTGACAGCTTGTCATGAAGAACCACTAAGTCACCTACCTTTAAATTATCAACCTCCTTAAGCCACTTATTACGCTGCTAGAGGTGATGATGTACCTCCTTATGCCAACGCAGCCAGAACAAATTTTGCATCTGTGTGATCAGATTCCACCGATTGTACAAATTTACATTAGTGCCAACTTCCGAACAGGGCAAGATTAAAAGAAGAGCCGAGCCAATCAAGAAATGGCTAGGAGTGAAGACCACACAATCATTAGAAACGGAGCTCATAGGGCATAGAGGACGAGAGTTTGGACAAGCCTTAATTTGCGCAGTCACAGTAGAGAGTTTCTTTAAAGTCAAAATACTTTCCCAAATAACCCGCTGAAAATGGCATTTAAAGCTTTTTACAGCCGCCTCCCATAACGCACTGAAGTTGGGTGACTGTAGGGAAATAAAATCCCATTTAATACCCTGCTCAGACAATCGAGAAACAACATCCTTTATTTCCCTCGAGCTCCTACTAAAACGTACAGCAATCTCCCTGTCAGCACCTTTGAAGGTAGCGCCATTATAGGAATACACCCTTATAGAAACACCTCGCCAAGAAGTAAATCTGTGGAACGCCGGGAGAAAATCATCCGATGAAAGATCAGACACAACCTCGATGTGTACTGCCTTAACTACTTAACAGACGAAAATAGCAAAGTAACCCTTCACAGACTTAGCTCCTCGACCCTTTGAAAATCTTACCGGAAAAGGGCCCACAAAGTCGATGCCCGTAAGAGAAAAAGGTCGAGTCGTCTGCAACCGAAAGGCTGGCAGTGGCACGATTTTTCGCTCACAAACCAACAGTACCTAATGACACAACTTCTAATGAGTGAAACACCACCGTGCATAAGATGACAATGTTCAACCATTCTACGAACTAGAAGCTTATTACAGCGTAAAATCACTGGATGTTTCTCTCCGTATGTCAAGGAGGCATTATAAAGACGACCACATACTCTCATCAGTTCATTCTCATCGAGAAAAGGCGATAAACACAATAAACACAAACTGGAAGGCAAATCACACTTTTTAGGCAAGCAATTTACCTCACATGCATAATACTGCCGTTGAACCATTCGAAAAATTGCTACTCGCACCACCCGCCAAGCCAACTCTCTCATCGAAAGCTCATCATCCGCACCACGGATATTACAATTACAACGCCAGCGAAACAACAATATAATCAGTCTTAAATCGTGGAAAAATTAGAATACGATCTCAACGCTTCAAGCAACTCATTCTCCTTATTCTTAGTAGACTCGACAACCATCTTAAAGGCCGCCATGACAGCAGTGACCGGCGACTCTTCCCTCGACTCATAACTCATAGATGGAGGAGCACGCTTCGTAAGCCACGAAGGAACGCACCACCAAAGCTTAAAGCAAGCCAGCTGAGAAGGAGTAAGACCCCACGTGCTATGGCCAGCAGGATTTTCAGCTGAGGACACTACCATGTGACTTGATTCTTCACACTCTTTCATAAATTTTCCATACGTGATCTGAAATTCACTAGATTCAGACTTACGTCTCTGTAAAAAGCAAACATGCCATTGAAATTTCTTTAGGGTCATGCAATGAGTCCTGCGAACGAAAAGGCAGACGAACAACGAAACGACCAGAACTATCACGGGTAGTTGTATTCCGAAAGTATTTCTCACAATACTCATTCTCGACCGACAAAATTGGCTTGCGTGGAAACACCTTGATCTCCCAAAATTCGATTAGAAGAGCATCCAATCCATCAACGATACTCACATGGTGAGCATGAGCAATCGATGACCGCCCTGAAATATTGTAAACTGATCCTGTGAGCACCCACCCAAAAACAGTGAGCTGCGCTACAGGAGAACCAAGAGGCCCGCACCGAATTCCATCTCGAAGAATCTCAGCATGAACATCAGCACCCAGAATCGCGTCTTCACGACCAGGCATCGAATATCTTTCGTCTGCCAAATACAGACCAGCCAAATATCGACAATCCGAAATCTCCACCACCTGTTATGGGAGCACACGAGACAACTTACTTAATGCTACAAACTGACATTCCGTAGAGAAATCATGATTGAACCCTGAGGCCAGCAATGCAGTGACCTCGCATGTAGCCCGAGCACAAATAGCAGAACCCACCCCGTAGATCGATATTGAAACCTTACGATGCTTTAATAACAAACACGAGGCAATACGTTCAGATAAAAACGAACGCTCAGCAGCAGGATCAATCAGCGCCCGAACTGTTCGCGACTCACCGGCCTGATTGCGAATAACAATGCTAGCTGTAGCCAAAAGCACTCGACCGACAATCGACGTAACAAAGGTGAGGGTCGATACATCTGAAGGAGGGGTCTTGCTAGGAGACGAAGAGCCCGTAGTTATCGCCGGAACCTGGTGGGCAGCAATCTTCGAAGAAGTGGACTCCTATGCTAGCCGTTGCATACGCAGTAATCAGTGGTGATGCTTGCCACAATAATTGCAACTCTGTTTCGAGAGACAGTCAGCCTTGCGGTTATCCTTACCTAAGCATTTTAAACAGAGCTGTTATCTCTTATACAATTTAAAACGCAACGGTAGCTCTAACGCCCGAAACTTATCAACAAACCATGATCATTCTGACAAAATACACACGATACACGGCAATTCTCCCGCACAACATTAGCAATAATAGCTCGAGGCTGCGATTTTCCAGCACAACTGCCACTTATCTGATTACGTGCGCGAGACTTACTAGAAGGCTTTGACTGAGACTGATCAATAGATCGAATTCTACGCTCTAAAAAGGAGATTAAATCTATATATTTAGAAAATTCTTCTTTGTTTTCTTGCAATACGTTCCACGATTCCTTTGTAGCCGAGTCAAGCTTACGCACGATGCAATGAACTACAAAATGATTACACTGGTCGACAGGCCAATCCAAATCAACAAGAGCCCGTACTGTTTCCTCAGCATAATCAACAATAATAAAAAGATATTCAACATTACGCGCTCGAACTTTCGGTAACTGTATCAATTTTTATAAATAAGTTGCAAGACGAAGTCGTTGATTATAATACCGTAGCAACAAACGCTCCCACACAATCTTATAATTCGCCTCGATGATGGCCAGGCCCTTTAATCTCTGCGCGGCGGCTCCTTGCACCGAATTTAGCAGGTATTGCAATTTGGCCATACCCGAGAGACGCGTCTGTGCCTTCATCGCAGCATCGAACCGTTGAGTAAAACTTTCCCAGTCCTCTTATTGACCAGAGAACGTGAGAAGCGAAAGCCCCGGTGGTGACGAACTTACTGAGATACCCGGAAGTAACGATAGATGTAGCTCGGGGACCGGCGGCGCAGTTTTAAGCACTCTAGTTTTTGCAGCTATAGCAGCACACGTATCCAAACAAGCCGTTTCTGCCATAAAATAGGCATCCTGCGCAAAATAATCATGCTTTTCGAATTCAGATATAAATTGAAAAAGCGCATAATGTTCAACCACGAACCTCGACCAATATTGCTCTAACAGCTTCGCCGGAGATTCAAAATCTTCTAGAGATTGTCTAGAGGGACCAGTTTTTTCGAACGTGTTCTAGGAAAAATTTAAAATCAAGTTTGCCCGACTTACTTGTTTAGTTATTTATTTCTCAGCCATTGTGAATTCGGTATTGCTTTCGAGGCTTAGCAAAAATAAGAAAATCAATACGGTAAATACCGATTGAACATATCAATTAAGTTTTATATACTCTTAACGGCGCAACGATAAGTACGCTAGAAATAAGACGAAACGGTCAAAGTCGAAACTCGAAACGAAAACAAGGACAACACAAACCTCTCTTAAGCCGGCAGATATACTTAGCTTTTCAATACAGACGACGAACTCCCATGAGTTTACTTGTGCCGATGACCTCTCTATAGGTGTACGGCGCACGTCGACCAATTCTCCAGCGTCAAGTGTAAGTACGCTGTGGCGTCGACTGCGATAACGAATGTATCTGCTTGGCTATGCCTCTCTACTTTATTATTAAGCAGCGTTAGATGTTCTCGTTGTGTGCGCACCAAGGGCCGACAAGACTCTCTCTCAACGTCCAAATGCACCGACACAAAGACGAGTAGCACCCCAAAATGGCACTCAACGATCAAAGTACCTGTTTATCAACATGAATGTCAGTCACACGAAGACTCAATATAATTCTACAATTACAATTTTCTTTTCCTTTAACGCTAATCTTGCTATGCTACAATAAATGTTGACGTCTCTGCTAATCGAACATTAGCAAGAGAAACGGCGCACCAACAAATTATTTTGAAAGCGTTGAAGGATTGGAACTTGAACGAAAACAATCTGAACATATATTTGTAACTGACAACAATGATTTATTTAAGGAATGCAAGTCCAACAAGTTAAGCAATAGAACAGCTCTTGACGAATGAAACATTGCTGGGTCACGCGCTTGCACACAATTCTAACAATATACTCAAAACTTAACTACTTGTTAGGCTTGTTTTCTCGCTTACTGAATTTTCGTGCGAATCATCGACTTGAGCCGGCGCGAGCTGTCGTAGGTGGTTGTCCGATCACTACGGCTGCCACGACTGCCGCTGCTGCTGCTGTTGGCCCGGTTGAAAGCCAACAGGCACCAGACAACCATTGAGACGATGAATGGCCACGAGGCAAGGCCTACAGAAGACCGGACTCGGTATGACGATGCTAGTCTGAACGAAGCAAGGACCCGATAAGACATCGCTCGACACGCACGCAGGCAGACAGGCCCTCTCATACGTCCGATCGCTGCGCCGCCGCCGGCCCAAGCAGAAGAGAGAGCATCCGCCTTACACTGCCGCGGCATAGCCTCGCTGCATATAGCAATTGAGATTGGCAACATAGCGCTAACGCCATCTGCTGGTGAACTAGGAAGTAGCGAGAGCAGGCTTTTGAGATACTCGAGTGCTCAGCTGTTAAAGTGTAAATAAAACGATTCCTTTTTCTATCAAGGCCAAATAGTATTAATGCACCAAAATTTTAGTTCAAAATAAGGTAATAATTCAGTGCAATATTATTAATACATTTCTATATTTCCTTACGATGAGTTGATCGCTAATTTGTTATTTTTTTTTTAAATGTAGTGTCGGCATAGGCATGTAAGAACAACTCAAAGTTTGCAAGCGATTTCTGAGCATCCTGAACTGTGCTTTTCAGTATCAAAAAATGTATTTGTGAATGGAAGAAATATGCATCTTTGGAAGCTGCACACCAGCTAGTAGAAATTTCCTTGAAGGAGAACGCCTCTTGCATGCTGGTCATATAACCTGCCACAAGTTGTCTGAGGGAAAAGCTGAAATTAATATTGTGGCTATTGTGGGGTTGTGCCTAAGAACTGATGAGTCTAAACTAAATAGAATTTCTTTGATCCTTTCTTCTTCATCATTGCTAAGATCGAGCTTCAGTCTTTTAGAAACAATTTTTTGTAGCAGGGATGTTGTTGCAATGGGAAAGGCTCATACTGTTTTAGGGCATCTTTCTGTGGTTGCCTCCACTTGCAGGTGATATCAGTACATAACAAGATGTCAAAGCTATTCATATCATACAATATTAATTTTACAATCCCACAATATTAATTTCAGCTTTTCCCTCAGACAACTTGTGGCAGGTTATATGACCAGCATGCAAGAAGCGTTCTCCTTCAATGAAATTTCTACTAGCTGGTGTGCAGCTTCCAAAGATGCATATTTCTTCTATTCACAAAGACATTTTTTGACACTGAAAAGCACAGTTCAGGATGCTCAGAAATCGCTTGCAAACTTTGAGTTGTTCTTACATGCCTATGACGACACTACATTTAAGAAAAAATAACAAAATTAGCGATTAACTTATCGTGAGGAATGATAGAAATGTATTAATAATGTTGCACTGAATTATTACCTTATTTTGAACTAAAACTTTGGTGCATTAATACTATATAGCCTTGATAGAAAAAGGAATTGTTTTATTTACACTTGAACAGCTGAGCACTTCAGTACCTCAAAGCTTGCTCTCGCTACTTCCTAGTTCGCCAGCAGATGGCGTTAGCGCTATGTTGCCAATCCCAATGGTATAAGCCGAACATTCACTGGTGCCACTGGTGCCACCGCACAACAGAACTCTGCAGACATACGTCCACACGCTCCACGCTCTGCACATCATATGCACACAACGCTGCTCATTATACACACCTATCCCTACAGAATTATAAGATGTTTAATGTTAATAAAATTTATGTTGCCCTAAAAAAGCATACATTATTTCAACATTGTTAAGAATCCTATACTGTTCCGTAACCATATCGATGAAGACAATATTTGGCATAATTTTTTATTTCCTGACACTTGAAAAGTGTTGAACTGTCGAGTAAAAATAAAAATTATTTTACAGAAGATTTAATTCAAGGTTCCTATCATGATTTACTTCAAACATCATACCTTGAAGCACGAGGTGACTTGCCAATTTTTTAATAAAATTACTACAAGAAATAGGAAATTTTAGGTAAAAGTCCACTAGATACTTGAAAAAAAATTTATAATTATAAGATAACACATTTAATATGACGGCCGTGAAATATTTCTCAACTGTTTTGTGGACCAAAAATAAATTTTACGTCACTTTTTATCTTGTTCATTATAGGTTTTAAGTTAGCTGTCCATTAATATTTACTAATATTATGAAATCCAAAATAGCGGAATCAATAATGTAGGCCTGGATATCGCTCAACTTTTTTCGAGAGCAAAAATCTATTCAAAAGTATTTTGTAGCAAATGTTTAAGTTTTAAAGTTGCTAAAGTAAATATGTTACTGGTATCATACAATTGAAAATGGTAGAATGTGTAACACTCTTGTACAAACTTAAGTGCTAGTATGTGCATAAGAATGCTAGACTTGTAATTCAGGGCAATAACTACTGATTGTTTTCCAATAATATTTCTATATTCACATTTTGTTTACGTTAGTGTTCTTATTTTAAATACAACAAATAATATTAAGGTAACATTATAGGCACTGGCATACATAGTGACGTATATCTATATTTGTATAAGAAACAATAAGACTGGTACATATTATAAGAGCCTGTATAGCAGGTATGCAGGGGCAGATGCCACAAGTTATCTTGTGGTAATTCATTGCCGTTCAGGTGAAAATTTTATATTTGTAATGATACAAATTAGTGATTGTTGTTAAATAAAAAAATGATCTTTTATTTTCCGAATTAGAATCAGGTTTAATAAGCAAACAAATTTAATGAATAAAAAAATATATTTGTCGCTATATTAGCAAAATATTATTAAGAGAGGAGAGTGCAAACATGAACAAATGTTGTACACCGCAAGAAACAAAGATGTAAGTCCCATGAAGCAACAAAGATATATGATTATATTTTCAGATGAAACTAAACTTATGTACTCGTTTGTAAATTGGATGTATTCAAATATGTAGAACACCGACACTACACTCGATTTTTTCGAACGTAATTTTTTTTTACGTGTGTGTGTGCAATAATATTGCACTTACACTTGCATACGTGTTTCCTCTATACCAAGCAAATCCAACCTCTGTTAAAATTGAATCTTGGCAACTCCATTATGGAGCGCGGAGTAAAAAGAAACAAAAAATTGGAATACAAGGAGAAAAAAGGAGGGGAATTGTTCAGTCCTTGATCGCCAGCTGGGACTCGTCAGTGTGGTGCGCTAGGGATCTAGCCACAACGAACAAAACTAATACTTGCACTGATACACGTATCAACCGAAAAGGCGAGATTGATATAGTGTGACAAGAATTGGCATTTCTCTTATGCCATGCCAAGATATAATTTCAAATTAAACTAAACTGACATACTTACTTTTTTGTAAATTCAATGTATGAAAATGTGCGAGTATATTTCACCCACTGATGCATACGTATTCCCTCATACTAAGCAAGTCCAACATCTGTTAAAATTCATACTTGGACCCTCTACTATGGAGCGCGGAGTTTATAGGAAGAAAATTGGGAAGAGAAGGAGAAATAAGATTCCCGTCCTTTTTTCTCCTTTTCTTTTAATTTTTCTTCCTACATACTCCACGCTGCATAGTGGAGGCTCCAAGTATGAAATTTAACAGAGGTTGGACTTGCCCTGTATGGAGGAATTACGTAAGCATGTCTGAGTGTATTATACTTACACATACACACTCTAAAAATAATTCTCTTAAAAAAAATCGAGTGTAGTATCCGCATTTTATACATACTTGAATATATTGAATTTACGAACAAGTGAGTACAGTAGTTTATTATAATTTAAAATTATATTTTGGCATGCGCTTGAAAAAATGCCAATTCTTGTCACACTGTATTAATCTCACCTTTTTGGTTAGTACGCGTATCAGTGCAAGTATTAGTTGTGTTTGTATGTTGCTAGATCCCTAGTGCGCCACACTGACGAGTTCCATATAGCGATCAAGTACGAAACGATTCCCCTCCTTTTTCCTCCTTTTCATCCAATTTTTTCTTTTTTATGTACTCCGCGCTCTATAGTGGAGGTACCAAGTATGAATTTCAACAGAGGTTGATCTTGCTTAGTATGAAAGAAATACATATGCATGTGTGGGTACAATATACTTGGATTCATACACACGTTGAAATAGTTATGTTTGAAAAAATCGAATATAGTGTCGGTGTTTTATATATTTGAACATATTATAGAATTTTTTTTTTACTTCTACAGTGAAGATACACATACATTACAAACAATATAATACAAATAACAACACTTTGGTGACTATAAGTAGCAAAAAAATAAAAATAGAGCGCAGCCAAGGACGACAAAGTACGGCCTCTGACGAGTGACGTACGATAGCGTAACTATGAGTTCATGTGCCTCTTTCTCATTGGCCCACTGTAAAGTGATAGTGGGAGAACAAGAAAAAATATAACAGAAAACAGTAATAAAGAAGTAAATGCAAGTAGTTCTCTAGTTACTATTTCGTGTGTACCCTACAGCTACGAAATTCTACGTAACAAATATATCATTAGTGTAACAAATAAATTTATTAGTAGCTCCAGTAACATTTTTTTAATGTTAAATTCTTTTTTTATTTATACAAAGTTGTAATAATAAGAAAGCAATATCATTTAATTAAAAATATTCAATAATCTTTTTATTAGTTTTATATTGCTAACGAAAACGAGTCAAGGCACGGAAACAAGATGTGCCATAGAATACGAACGCTGATATGTCCTACATCTCTAGATAAATTAATTATTTTTCATCAGTAATAAAAATTTCTCCATTAAAAAAATAACATTGTTGACGTAAAATTTGACGTAGAACATGATGCTAGGACTAAAAATTAACTGCGAGGTAGGATTATTTGTCAAAAATTTATTTGAACATTACAATGGTTCTCTTCAATCAAAATTGTCAATAATTTATATGTATAATCTGTAAGTGGACCAAATGGTACAGAGAGCCGGATAATGTTCGATTCTTTAAGTGTGACTTGGATACTCGAGACTGTAAGATGGCAAAGGAGCCTCTATCAATATGCTGCAGAGGATAATAGGAACAAGAAAATATACAACTCTTACTTATTCTAAACACATGATAACTTTAATAACATGAGTATAGTGATAACAGAAATATATTGAGAATTTTTTTTATTTTAAAAATAAAACCTAATGTGAATTTACAGAGAAAAAAAGACACATAAAGGTGCCACTAAGCGAGATCACGTCACGACTACTAGAGACAGTCGCACGGCACTTTTCATATGTACGCAAGAGAAAATTGGTATATACTCAACGAGAGCTAGAAGCACACTGAATAGCCATGAGCATATGTAACTGTTCGCACGCAAACAGCAGGTCAGTAAGTATGTCGCCACTTGGGAGGAAGAAGGCCCTATTTCGGATTTGCGCTAAGAAAGGTCTCATTTCGGATTTGCGCTAAGAATGGTCTCATTTCGGATTTGCCCTAACGAAGGTCTCATTTCAGATTTGCCCTAAAAAAGCTCTCTTTTCGGATTTGCCCTACGAAAGATTTCATTTCGGATTAGCGCTAAGAAAGGTCTCATTTCGGCCAAGCTCTAAGAATAGGCCTATTTTGGCCGAGCGCTAAGAAAAGGCCTATTTTGGCCGAGCGCTAAGAAAGGGCCTATTTCGGCTGAGCGCTAAGAAAGGGCCTATTTCGGCCAAGCGCTAAGAAAGGGCCTATTTCGGCCGAGCTCGAAGAAAAGGCCTATTTCGGCCGAACGCTAAGAAAGGGCCTATTTCGGCCGAGCTCTAAAGAAATGCCTATTTCGGCCGAGCGCTAGCAAAGGGTCTATTTAGGCCCAACGCTTATAATATAATTCATTACAGCACTGATTTGGGCCTTATTCGAGAAAAGCTTTTTTTGAACAGGTTCAGCTAAAAATAGTTGTAAAATGATATATTTATTACTGATTGACATGAATTTTATTAAATGCATTTGTTCATTGAATACATCTTGTTACGTAGCTTACATTAAGTTTGAATACAAATTATGGTACTTTTCCGGAATAATTTTTTTACCCATAAGATATTTGAGATCTTTTTTTTTGTTTTCATCTAATGGTATCTTATTATTACAACACTTTTTTAATTTAAAATTTTGATAGCTGATAATAGTTGTGTTATCCCGTTCATAATTATATGTATAACACATATTTTTGTCTGGTTGAATCGTCGCGGTCACCGCAACCTAAACCCATTTTTTTTTCTTTGATTATGTGTCGTTTTTGATATCCCTCTCTTTCCTATATTAGTGGCTTTTTTTGCTTTCCACTCCTCTGGTTCTGTTATACGCTTACGCGTTTTTGCTTTTTTGATAATAGCAGTTTGCGTGTCAATGCTACTATTAACATCCTGAGGCCCATCCAATCTGTTAACTGCATTCATGAGTTTAAAAATAATGTTGAGTATTATTTTTCTTTTATAAATAAACTTTTTTTTTTGAAGCGAAGCTTTTTTACGCCGATTTGGAGCCGGAAGTGAATTGGGAAAGACCGACGACCTGACATGCTTCCCCTACTCCGCTCAGTTGCCGCAGCAGCGGACGGTGTGTATACATATATTTACTCGAGCTGCTGCTGCTGCTACTGTATAGTACTCGGAGTCGGTCATACGAGCTCGGAAGCGGTCAAGTTTTGCCGACTCGAAGGCCTCTCCGATCTCTCGTTGACTTCGTATTATACGATAATTAGACGAATCGTATACGACGTTGTATGTACTTATGCATGCAGCTGTATGTACTATGTATAGCTTTACTCGTACATAAACGTGCTACAGTTACCAACGAGTAAGGCCGCGTACACATGGAGCAGAAATATGCAGCGTGACGCGCGTAGCACTCGTTTGAGCCTGCGAGAGCGAGCGAGAGGGGCGCGGCGACAGCACGGACCTCTCACTCGCTCTTGCAGGCTCAAATGAGTGCCACGCGCATCACGCTGCATATTCCTGCTCCATGTGTACGCAGCCTAAGCTGACTCAGTAGACGCCACGTCGTAAGCCAGCAAAAGACAGTAAGACATAACGTGAGTACAATGTGACAGCATGACATTGTGTATTTGTCGGACCCACATGTTTCTATACTGTCGTCTGTTGACTTACTGGCAGGTTTTCTTGCAGAATACAGTCTTCGTGATACCAGCGTGTGCAGCGGGAACTTTTCCATCGATTAGTCCCTTCTATTCACAAATCTTTCAAAATATATGATTTACTTGACAATTTTGCTGCTCAGTATCGACGATCGACAATGCCGTATTAAGGCTGTATACAGATGATCGCCTAGCGCTTGGTGCTCTCTCGATGCGGGGGCTCACACTGCCCGAATCGGGAGAGCAGACGCACCAAACACTGGGGGCGCTACTTATACTAGTGTGTCCACGTGTGTGTGTGTCCTTTGGCATGTAAATAAGTGTGTCCACTCCCTTCACTAGAAGCATCAATGTTGGATAATGTTTCGTTGCTACACATATAAAGCAGCTTCGCTTCTGTCAGGGGTCCCGAGACCCTTCACGCGGTTTTCAATTGAAGCTATTTCTTTTTAAAAAATCATCATATTAAAAATTTCTCTGGACCACGTTACAAAATGTTAGAACAGAAAATGCAATATCTTAAAAAAGCAAAACTGTGTGAATTATACGGCAATGCCAGTCACACAAGAAATGAGTCTATCTACTGTCTGAATACTACTGTAAGCGATAACTACTGTCTGAATCGAAATTGTAGACTACAACGACAGAAAACCGATCTTTCGAAATTGAATTGAACTCCTGGTTTTTTATATTTTATGAAACTTTATCTAAAAATCTCTATAATCTCTCAAATTAAGGTTTGGACATCAAAATCTTTGTTTAAAATATTAGGATTCTTGACGAAAATGTTGAATGAGAATATATGCGGTTATACGAATTAAGTAAAAAAATACAAAAATTTGTAATCGAGATAAAAATTGTAAAAACTGTCTCGTTGCTATGATTTAAAGAAAAAATTGGTTTCCGTCACATCCAAAACTGTAAAGAATGTTTAAATGATTGTGATCTACACCTATCTTCATGGCTTTCATTTTTATTTTGATGATTAACATATTCGGAGGAATAACATGGTAGGAGCTGAAGCAGTATTGCACGTGATAATTGAGTGAATCATATTTTCATTAACTATTTCATTATTATTCATACGTGAAGTATCATTGTGTTGGTAAAAAATAAAAAAAGAAAGAGTATAAAATACATTTTTGTTTATAAAAAAGTAATGTGAGTGGATTTTACAGTAAAAAAGTATAAGTTTTTAAGGATTTATTATAGTTCCTTTGAATAATTTTTTTTTTTCTAATTAATGAACTACGGCTCCATGAAAAAGGTTTCTTTTTTTTTATTTCTTGTTTATATTAATGATAATATGATTGACATACTCACTTTCGTTTTGATCCATTTTTTTAGAAGACTCTTCGGAACCCCAGATGAATTAAGCTCACTTTACATAACTTGTGAATGAATTATCTATATTGAAAACATTAATTATCGAGTATGCAGATAATTGCAGAATAGTTTAGTGTCGAACAAATATAAATTAATTCATGGTGAGCATTTATTATTAAAATAAGTAAGTGATAATTTTTTTTTCAGTAAAGCCGTTAAGAGTCCAAATTCGTGAGTGCTAAAATCTCTACAACGAGCTTTATCTTTATGCGTACAACTTCAAAGCAGTTTTACAGCAAACGTCAAAACGGTACTATCTATTCATATTCATAGAATAAAAAAAGAAGATGGAAAACAAGGGACCTCAAGACAAATGGCTAGAAATTTAGGTATTTTACAGACTTTGACGCGAGGTACACTGGAGGCCATTTAATTCGTTGAGCGGGAAATCCAAACATTCAATTCCTATTGGCTGTTTCCTTGAAATAACCTCTCTCATTGGTAAATTTTATAATTTCTGCTCAACTAATTAAACGGCCCCCAGTGCACAGGCTGCTACATCAGCTGTATAGGCTCATAGTAATGTGATCTCGACTAATAGGGTGGCACTGGTGTCATAAGCTTCAAAAAAATATTTTTGCGCTTACATACTTCAAAAGCTAATTACACACTGAAAAAAATTTTGCGCAAAACTACGACATCTTACGAGTAGTGCTGATGACGAGCGACTTAGTAGCCAGTGGATATAACTCTGGCGCCTAGAATGAGCAAATTAAAGTAAGAGTCGTATATCTAATCATTACAATGCATAGTTACTAATGTCTAGCGGAGCTAAGCTTGCACCACAAAACCGGTGCAGCGGACTTAGCGGCCTCAGGATACCAATTCTGCGTAACGTTGTTTTGAATTCGTACAGCTCATTTTGAACGTCGAACATAAACGGGTGGCGTTTAATTTAGCTGCTGCTGCGTTTCAAATGCACTACATCGTACCCGTGATTCCGGACAAAAGTTCAGAAAGAGATATTTATATTTATGTTCACGTACTGACGCAGTGGCACAGCAATAGAATTTTAGTTTCGTCGATCACCGAAGTTAAGCAAAAATCTGTATTCATGGCATGTTTAGATATATTGCATGTTTGTGTTCTGAACTGCTCAAACGGTTGCAGTGGCGCACCTGACACGCGGCTGAACGCAAGAAAATTAAATACGATTATATAGGGACACCATTTAAATTGTTTGTTCGCGTAACTGTCAACAAACGTTCGCTCGATCCTAGGACTTAGAATATCTATATAAACTTGTCATGCTGTATACATATATAAAGTTTAACTTAAAAGATGGGAGCGATCAATGAGAAGATATGAGAACAATATACATCGAATGCACCTCAGGTGTTGGTTGCACCATCTACGGCGCTGTGGGTACGTCGAATTTTTGTCATATACAAACTCAGAAGACACCTTGTAAAACTCGACAACCAACATTTTGATGTCTCTCTCACGTACTATCTAATTTTAATCTATTACTGCGACGGTTAACTTATCAAAGCTTACTAGAAGTTTTAAAAAAACGCGGTAGCCCCATTATGGCAAACAAGTACTTATCTATAAATGCTATTTACGATACTGCTTTTTTCACCAATTATAAATTACCTTAAGTACGGATTTTCGAATTTTAGTCATCCTCAAAAGTATCCAAAACCGTCCGGTGAATCGCATTAAAATTTTAGGAGCTCTTATTGAACAAGCTCATATCACTGTTTATCTGTAATTCTCACTTGATCTGGAACTGTGTATTGAAATCTTAATCAGCCCATTATTTTAAATCAAAATACTAAATATAATAAAATTGAATAAAAGTACTCGATTAACAACAATGTGGCATAATAAGAAAAGTAATAAAATCACTACCAATATTCTAATGCGGTAGTCTTCATAAATGAAACTATGATAATGAAACAAAAGAGAACTGCACCGAACTCCAGTCACTGCGTAAACCGCCGAAAATTAAAAGAAACAGTTCGGCTGAACTTGGTAGCCCTCGATAGAATACGATTATATAGTACTTAGTAGTCGGTACATCCTTTCTCTCTCTAACACGCCCGTGATTGGCTGATACTTTTCCATATGTATAGGTATACATGCGCGCAAATATATATAGAGTAGTAGGGTAGAGAGACGCACAGTGAATCAAAACTGGATTTTTTTGGACAAAATAGCCTGCAGGTCGTAGAAATCAACATATCGCGAATAATTTTATTTTAAAATGAAGCTTGAATGATTTACAACAAATCTATCAATGCAGATTTTTGAATTTATTTTTTTTTTAAATCACACCTAACCTCAAAAATGGGAAACTGAGTATTCTTAAAAATTACGCTAATTTTTATTCATCAGGAAATAATTTATTAGGGGGTATAAAGCATGATAGACGTTACTCTGAGGTATTTTGAGCTGCTTAATACAAATCCGTTATCAAAACGTCTAAATTAAAAATGGCTGATCCAATATGGCAGACAAAAAATTGGGAAATTACGAAAATTTTGAATAAAGCGTCTTGTTGGGGGTTTTTATAGTCGCTGAATACGAATCCGTTATCAAAACGTCTAAATTATAAAAGGCTAATTCAATATGGCGGACATACATTTGAAAAATTACGAAATTTTAGAAAAAAGCGTCTTGTCGGAAGTTTTTATGATTGCTAAATACGAATTTGTTATCATAATATCTAAATTCAAAATGGCAGATACAATATGGCGGACAAATATTTGGATAAATACGGAAATAAAAAAAAAGGGTCTCACAGGGCTTTTTAAGGGCGCTGAATATGAATCCGTTATCAAAATGCCTAAATTCAAAATAGCTGATCCAATATGACGGACGAAAATTTAGATAATAACGATAATTTTCAAAAAATTTGTCCTTTTTGTCATTGTAAACATTTTTAAATTTCAAAGCACCTTGTAAAATACTGTAATCTTTTTTGCTTTTATGATGATTTCAAATGAACCTAGCTGGATTTATTACTTAAATAATTTCAGATAGGGTCACTGTGGGAAATTTCTGATAAGATTATATAAGTAACAATATCTTGTTATCATTAGATTGAAACAGATAGCTTGATTAGCTTTTAGAAACGTAGTCCTGTATATATGTGATAAGCATTCTTAATTTGATACATTTTGCATAACCTTATTCTGTTTCTTAACAATATGGTAATTGGTTATGTACACATTATTTAAATAGTTACATTGATAAAGATTATTATCATTCTTTCGAATAATTGACAAAAATTATTAAAATATATAATTTAACAGATCTTTTAATTTCCAACAACAATGTACCACAACTGACACCATTTGAGCAATATACTTTATGTTCATGTCATGATAAAAGTTGTATGTTATTCACAGAGAAAATATTAATTTGTGTTAAACATTTAATTAAAATACATGTATTATCTGATCCATACATATCTACTCTGATAACAGATTTAGACTAAGCAACCTCTAAAACCATGGATAAAAATATTTTATCAAAATGATTGTATTTTTCCTAATTGCGTTCAGAAACTTTTTGCTAAATTTTCGTAATTTTCCAAATTTATGTCCGCCATATTGGATTAGCCTTTTATAATTTAGAATTTTTGATAACGGATTCGTATTCAGCGACCATAAAAACTCCCGACAAGACGCTTTTTTCAAAATTTTCGTGATTTTTTTAATTTATGTCTGCCATATTAGATCAGCCCTTTTAAATTTGGACGTTTTGATAACGGATTCGTATTCAGCGACCATAAAAAACCCCAACAAGACGGTTTTTGCAAAAATTTCGTAATTTTTTTAATTTATGTCCGCCATATTTGATCTGCCGTCTTAAACTTAGATGTTTTGATAACGCATTCGTATTCAGCGACCTTAAAAACCACTTTATGATTTTCGTAATTATCCAATTTTTTGTCCGTCATATTAGATCCGCCATTTTAAATTTAGTTTTGATAATGGATTTCTATTTAGCGGCTCAAAATACCTATGAGTAACGTCTATCATGCTTTATCCCCCCTAATAAACTATTCCCTGATAAATAAAAATTAGCGTAATTTTTAAGAATACTCAGTTTCTCATTTTTGAGGTTAGGTGTTATTTAAAAAAAAATAAATTCAAAAATCTGCCTTGATAGATTTGTTGTAAATCATTCCAGCTTAATTGAAAAAATTTGCCACGATATGTTGATTTCTACAACCTGCAGGCTAATTTGTCCAAAAAAATCCAGTTTTGAACCACTGTGAGACGTAGAGACTCAGGGAGAGTGTGTATAGATATACATTTTTAAGCTCTATATGCTTTTTACGCCAGGCCTGGGTGGGTGGACCTAACACGGAAAAACCGACGTTACGAAAAACCGTAAGATCCCCCACTCTGCTGCCCAATTTCTCGCGCTATAGGTAGAGCGAGTGAGAGAGGACGAGAAAACAGGCGAGTGAGGGGGGGGGGGGGGCGCACACTGGGAAAAAAAGCACTTATTTGGCTCAAAAATCTGCATCCACTACAATTTTCAAGGAATTGTCACCAATTTTTTTTTGTATTACTCAGGAAAGGCCAAGCTTTAACGTATCACTGCAACTTTTTGATTAAAAACAATATCATAACCTCAAAAAATATCGCGATTCAGTTGAAATTATCAGAAAAAATTTTTTTTTTACAAAAATTTGTATTCAGAGGTTGTTGGGGTTGCTTATTACGAATCTAATGTTTGTTTTAAAATGAAAGATAGTAGATCCAAAATGGCCGACAAAAGACATTTATTCTGAAATTTTTTGAAAAAATATGAAAACAAAAGCTCTTATTTCGCTCAAAAATCGGCGTACACTACAATTTTCAAGGAATCATCACCAATTTTTTTTTTTAATACTAAGGAAAGGCCAAGCTTTAACGTATTACTGCAACTTTTTGATAAAAAAAATATCATAATCTCGAAAAAAATCGCAATTTAGTTAAAATTTTCAGAATAAATTTTTTTCACAAAAATTTGTATTTAGAGGTTTTTGGAGTTGCTTATTCGGAATCCGATGTTTGTTTTAAAAATTAAAGATGGTGGCTCTAAAATAGCCGACGAAAAAAAAAGTCTTCAATTTTTGATAAAATTATGGATTTAAGTGCTCCTTAGATTGCTGATCACAAATCTTTTATTTATTCTTTACTATTTAAATTAGCAGATATAAAGTGGTGGCTGCAAGAACCTACACATGGAATTTACGTGGAATCTACGTGGATTCCACGTGGAATTCCCAAGAGAAATTCTATATTGAAATTTGTAGCATAGTTTACATTCTGCGTATGAAAGCGAAGTAAGTATATTCAACAAAAATTAGTAAAAAACTTATGAAGACCAAATTTTTTTCAGTGAGCTATTTATAAAGACTCTTACTTCAATAAAAGTTCTCAAAAATATATTACCAGTCATGCATTAAACATATCATTCAATTCATTTGTTTATTGTTAGGCGTTGTCTGGCGTGAGAGTGAAGCGCAGACAGTAGCACCTTATACAATATTTAGTCAAATTTAAACCCGTACTCTTATACTTACACGTACCAAGCAATCGTGCTCATTGATTTTTCAGAAAAAATAATTAAATTTTTTATTCATTACCACTTTCATTTTATTATATAGCTGCTAGAAAAATATCCTCACGAAACTTACAGCTATTTTATTTTTAAATTCGTTGACCTACACTTGACCTGACATAAAATGTAATATGCTTTATAACATCTTTTTCAGGAACAATGACGCTAGCATATTATTTTTAAATATAATTCTATTCATGAATGAAACATTTAACTGATGCTGGTGATAAGTAACTAATAATAACAATAATCAAATTGAAAACTTATAGCTGATTCCATGTGGAACCTACATAGAATCCACAAGGAATCGACGTCTACGCGTGGACTTTAGAAACAAGGTATCACCCGGGAACATAGTTAAAACATATATTCAATGAAATATACTTGAACATTACACAATTTTTGTGACCGTTCGAAAAAGTTTACATATATTTCTTCAACACAGTAAACTCTAACATTATTTTTTTCTTCTCAACGTATTTTATACTTTTGACATGATTCTTCAATCAAAGAAATGTGCTTTAAAATTAAGGAACTTGTAAATGTACGAATGTTACAATGATACAAACAGAAAAGTACGAGACAAACAATGGAAAACAGATAAAGCTAAAGTCAATCGAATCGCTTTTCTGAAGAACCTCAGGAATGCAACAACAAAGTATTCAGGAATGCTAGAGCTGAAAACAGTAGAATGATGAATAGGAAATTAACTTATTTAGATATAATACATCACAATATGTTTTCAACTGATCCTCCAATAACTTCAATAAGTATAAAAGAAAAAAAATCGGAAGAGAAATTGACGGAAGATGCTTTGATACTTTTTGATAGCTGAATCAAATTTAATGACTTATTTTTTATTTAAGTACTGTAATTATTGCCTCCGATGTTGTTGTAGTAAAAAAAGTTCATGATATTTATTTGTACATAATATTTAAAAAATTGCAAATATGCCTTGAAAAATAATAATTTTTAAAAACAAGACAAAAAAATTTATTTGAACTTTATCATACTAATAAACATTGCTTATATTTTTATTTAATATTTAGTACAGAGTAGTATGTAAAAAACTCATTTCATCGTGAAGAAGAAGAATAAGTAAGTATTGCTGTTATAAAAATAGCATTTCTCCATCTTTCACTCATCATCTAAATTACAGAAAATTGTACTAGGAACATTAATATTTTCTCTGAAGAGAAAAGATTTTTCACATTATAGAGAATTGACTTATCATTAGTATTTAATTGCAAGAAATTATTTAAAATTTATTGTGAATCTGCAAAAAGCAGGCATTAAAAACAGTTTATAATAATATTTACAAGAAACAATAAAATTTCTTTTGCTCTCCTCTTTCGTGTATGCTATTGCAAACTATTAAAAACAAGCTAGGAAATTCGCAATCGTTGACGTAAAAGACAAATATATATACAAATATATTTATCATGATTTTCCGAGATTACAACCAATCTTACAATTTTTTGTCAGCTCATTAGTAACACCATTTTAAATTCTGAAACTTTAACAATAAATTTGTATTTATTAATTCAAAAACCCAGTGTAAGCCAAAATAGTAGATTACGTACGAGTTTGGAAAGGCTTAGATTTGCGGACCGAGTGGTTTGCGGCCCGAGCCGAAGGCGAGGGACGTAACGAGGTCCGTAAACGTAAAAAAGCCTTTCCGATCGAGTTGCGGAATCTATTTTTTCACTCAAGAGCCAAAATCAAGCGGCGAAGGTGCTATTTTGAGGTTAGAAGGTGGAAATAGTAGTGTAATATAATACGAAATTTTAACTAGAAAATTAATCAAAATTCACGGAATCAGCAGTCCAAGAAAATCTTATACACATATTTTTCTAAAGTAAATGAAATTTTCTGATTCTTCAGCTACCATTCTAGATACGCTGTATTTAATTTTCAAAACCAAACATCAGATTCGTAATCAGCGATTTGAAACACCCCTGAATACAAATTATCATAAGAATACGATTTAGTTTTAGTTCTTTATGTCATAATTTTGTATTCGACATTATGAATTTAAAAAAAATGTGTCTTGTATTTAGCGACCAAGAAAATCCTTGAGAACATTATTTTATCAAATAAATTTAGGTTTCTCGTTGTTTCAGCCATTATGTTCTGACAGGCTTTTTCAATTTCAGACAATAATCATAAGATTACTAAAAATTAACCAAAAAAATCAATACATAATAATTTTTGTTGATTCAAAGTGAAACTCTGTTATTTTAGCCGCCCCTTTTGTATTTTTTGTTTGGAATTTGATAGAATAAATATGGGATTTGTAATAAGTGATCCAAAAAAAGATTGAATACATATTCATGTTAAAAAAATTGATATGTTCGTTTTTTTATCCACCATTTTTAATATGCATGAAAAAACAGTAGGTTCATACTCAGTGACTTTGAACACTCCTGTATACCAATTTTTGTTAGATAAAAATAAAATTTCAATTTTTCCGGCTATCATTTTGTAATCTTGACTTTAAACTTAAGAATATTAAAATTGGGCTTGTACTGAGTTGTTCAAAAAGCTCTAGAATACATATTTCCGCAGGAAAAATTGATATTTTTACTCTTTCAGACACTATTTTGTATCCACCATTTATTATTTTCAAACACGAATACTATATTTGTTATCAGCTACCCCAAAAACATTTAAAATGCAGATTTTTGTGAGAATTAAATCGATGCATGAAACAGTGTGATTTCTAGAATTATTTCCTCTGAAAAATTTTTTGAGACGATTCATGGGTACTTCGACCACGTTCAAGTTCAGCATGTTCTGTATCAGCAAAAAGATAAATCTGCATCAAAACTCCCGAACCTCCTTTAAATACATCCATTTACAATACTTTGAACATAAAAGATGCACCTATCAGTTTAAAAAATGTCAAAGTAACCCGCAGAAAAAAAAGGCACAGAAATGTAATTTATTTACAAGTCCATTTTTTAATTTTTTCTAAATGGTCAAGATCGAGAAAATACATCTTTTTACGTCGATATTACGATTTTTACAATACGTTTTTTTCTTATTTTGAAGCAAATAAAAAAAATAAATTAGGTATCACGTTGTAGACACCAACAAATTATTATATTACGCCCCGAGTAGCGTATACGACTTTTTATCATATTGAGGCAAAAGTAGGTGCAATATAATATTTTTAATAAATAATTTAGAATAAAACAGAAGTAGTTGCTATGTTACGCGCCGGCTGTATGTGAGGCATGCGCAGTGTGCAGTATGTACTATAAGTATTCGGCTGCCATACTCCTGTGACAGTCGCTTGTTTATAGATTGAGTCCATTATCACGATTTTATTTACATCTGCAAATATTTAAATTCATCTCAGAGTACAGATGAATGTGATAATTGCGAAACAATAAGCATATGCACAACACAAGTATTCGATACAAGAATGTTGTACACGTAGTTACTTATTGTGTACATGTACGTGGTACATATGATTCATTTGTTTCGCATTCATTCGTTAAAAACCTGTTTGATATAAGCTGTAATGATCTGAACTATAATATCACATACAAAGAAAAAAAAATGCCGCGACTGACGTATAAGACCGCTCTGTGGAGTATTCAAGGTTATGTCATGTACTTACAAGTAAATTTTTGGTTTCCGTCAGCTGGCTAGCCTGATTTAGCTGCTCCCGCTGTTGCTGCTAGCGCTCTTTTGTATACCTATATCTATATGCACCATAAATTAGTGCGCATGCGAGCAGGGATAAATAGTGCTACTTTTAAGCAAGATTTCGGGGAAAAAAGTGCGTACTTTTGCCTGGGGTATGATAAAAAGTATATTTTACGCTTGCGAGGTGCTCTTGGAGAGTTGAGTGAAATACCTCCATCCTCAATGCAATAGTGAAATATTTTTCATGTAATTTGACATTAGTTTTATCATGAAAATTCAGGTAGCACTTTCTTTCACTCAGCTAATAATATGACAGCAAGGGTATGTATATATTCGCACGTGCATGTGCATATACGCAAGATTTCAAAGATATCTATGTATTTTTGGATCCACACTTCTTTGAAAAATTCTAATGTAATTACGTGACGTAGATAACATTTATGATATTTCATGTAATCCTATTACGATTTTTAGGTATCAAGACGTTAGTGATAAGATTTCATTTCAAGAAATAAAACCTACGATGAAAATTTGGCGTAAAGTACTGTACCCAAAAAAACCTGACAAAATGGATGACTTCATACATCAAATGTAAGATCCTTCTAATGTTTATTTCTTTCAAGGAACAAAGTGCACTTAAAAAACAAAAGTCATCATAGACAGTAACAATTTTAAGCACACTGTTTTTTATGATCCACAACTTTTGTAGGGAAATTCCACTCCGTATCTCAGATTTTCTTAGATGCAACATACAAGGTTATACCAGACCTGGATCCAGGCTTATACCAGCAATTTTTTCGATACTGGGAGTAACTCTTGGTCATGTACGTATTTTTTATAAATTATGAATATACTATCTACGTAGGTATGGATATAAGATAAGCACAGCATACCAACTTGACGATTTAAAGGCTATTAAAGAGCTACACGTTCGACCTATGCTTTCACTTTTTATGCATCTTTCGCTGTAATTATGTCCAACATATGTTAATGGTGGGCGTTTTCTTGCACGGGGAAAAGTTCCTCTCTGCATGTTTATTTTGCAAGCATAGCCACATTATAGGGCCACAAAATCTAATACATCATATTTTGTTGCTAATTTGTTGCTCAAAATTTTGTTGCGGTTTTCATTTTCGAAAAACAATGGATACCCTAGCTCGAACTTAATATTAGGTTAGCATAGCCTAACGGTATTCTCCCCCCCTTAGCCCTTAAAAGTCTGATCATGAGTTCAGCGCAACTACAATTTGATGCTGATTTGTTACTCTAATAATAAGCTTTAAAATCCAAGCGAAACAAAATGGCTTAGTTGATATGCGCTAAGTGTACGAGTCAATAATCTCAGCAAGGCCATTTCTTTAGTTTTGTCTTTTTTCACTGTTTCCACAGTGGAATGATTTATATTTTTTGAATACTCTATCCTGATATAGCGACATTTCCTAAACAACTTGATTTTATGATTTTTCTGTTAATGAGATAGCTGTTGATGTATTGGAAAAAAATCACCCATTTTTAAAATCATTTCACGATAATAAACATTGACGCGTATCTCGCTTGATATCAGACTTTAAAGACGTTATTCGACATACTCTTTCCCTACTTCATACTTATATTTCGTTTAAAGTTAGGTCTGTATGTAGTATTGATATACTTGAATATCTAACATTAGTGTGAAACACTATTTTTGGCGTGAAATTTTTAAACATGTGCGTGCCCTTAATCTAGTTTTTACAAAAGCTTAATTGATGTCAACCCTATGTTGCTAAATAAGTTGTAAATGATTCAGTACCGAGACCTACTATTCAACATCAAAAGTATTTTAAAGAGAAAAAATATGATATTTCACTACAGAGCTACGAAGAAAAATCGTTTGGTTTTTAGCAAGTATATACAAATATGTTTCTTCGCTCTCACCTCTCGCATTAACGCTTCACCCAAGAACCTACGAAATAAGTTGTAGGTCTCATTGAAACAATGTTTTAGTGTCTTACACACTTTTTTTTAAAGGTGAAAAATAGTTATTTGTGAAACAAGTGCGAAAGATACGACTTTTTCTACCTCGTGCACTTTTGGATTCATGGTACACCCGCGGTAGGAAAGATAGTTGCTCGTTCGTACAGGCTTATTTACGAACCTTGTTACGTCCCTCGCCTACGGCTCGTACCGTTAACATCTCGGTTCGTAAATTAAAGCCGTTCCAAGCTCGTACGAAAACTACTATTCCGCACGAGTTGTGATACGCGCATAAGAGGCCGGAGTTACCGGCAAGAGTGCTAGTCAATTATTACTTGTGCGGGAAATCGCCCTACAAGAGTTTGGTACAAAATTGTTCGTAATATGTGTGAAGAATATGGAGTTATGTTTTTGATTAATTAAGTAAAAGTGAAAACAGTAAGTGTATAATTGTTGCACACTTTTCATGATGTACGTTCACATACATAATCGCGTGGTAAAACTGTAGCAAGCAGGATTAATTTTTTTGTAAACATTGATATCACATGCTTATCGTCTCACTATTAGATGCCTTAATAACCTTGAATATGTTAATCACTCATTTGTTTACTTATGTTACTTGCATGTGCTGCATCCTCATATCGCTCTCTCTCTTCTTCATTGTCGTGCCATTGTCAGTGGCACTATCGCGATTCTTTTTAATATTTCCAAAGTTATTGATTTACAATGAAAGAAAATATCTTGGATTTTTGATGTAGTTACAACACGTATCATATTATTGGAAACCTCTGAAACCCTGTAGAAATCCAAAAGAAAGACAATTGAATAGTGACAAAAAAGTTTGTGAGTGTGTAAGCATATGGCTTTACTAAAAAATATTGATTGAGAAAGATGGGACAGAAAAAAAAAGATTGGGAAGCGTCGTGCCAATAAATTGACAGCAGATTTTTTTTCTGCGTTGATACAGATTTTAAAACGGAAAAACCAAGCCTTGCTCCATCAAACTAGGACGGAAAAGCATAAAATAGGGCTTTGTATGTACATACACTTTTTAATTTTTCAAAAACCAATAGAATCTGAAAAAAAATCGGTGAAACTGCTTTTTTCTGCATTAATAAACATTAAAAAAAAAAAAGACTTGTTTGATCAAAATCGGACGAGGAAATCACGACAAACCGCTGCCACTTTATACTCCAGATAAAATTCCTTCCTTTAATCATAAAAACTTTATCTTAATGATAAACTTATGTTTAAGATTATTTTAATAATCTAGCCACATTATGACGAGGATTTCCGATTATATAAATGATAATATATGTATGCATATATGTATGTACTTACTCATATACTAAGACATCTCCTCAATATTTTCTATGCGTTTTAATCAAAAAATGATTCTGTATCGGAAATTGCTTGATCTCTAAGATTTTATAACATGAAATATTCTATTACAACGTTTTAATGGGGATCACTCTATTTTTTCCTTTAAGGAAGTTTACCCTCAAAATGAAAATAATCAGATTTTGATAAAACTATATAAACATATTATTTACAACCGTAGACGACGTCTCTCAAAGTTTCAGAGCTATTCAGAGCCAATGAGCTAAGAAATCGATGGTTCAATTAACACATACTCTTTTGGGAAACTTAAAAATCTAGCTTTGTCATGACTTTCACCATTTTTTTTTATGTACTTAAAATAATCAGATTTCGGAATAATTTGAACTATGTGTTTAGTGCTTGCGTGAGAACAACCCTAATTTTTCTTAGAACAATTCAGAGTGTGATAGAAGAAGAATTATAAGAATTTTATTAAGTTTAAAAAAAAGCCGGCTTTAATATATTACTATATCTTTACTGTACACTTTTTTACTATAACCTTTACCAAGCAGTAAAAATTGCACAACTTATACAATAAATGTTTGAAATGAAGTATTGTATACTTATGTCGGCAATAGGCATGTGCGATACCAAAAATGTCAAGGATACTTTTCGTCTCGTCTCTGGGGTTTTCTCTTGAAAAGTCTCGTCTCAAAAATTGTATGTCCCATTCGTTTTTGGGCTTTTGGAAGAACTGTAAAGTGTCGAAGGCTGTGCTGAAATCCTTCAAACTTACATTTAGCGTTAATAACGGAATAAATTTATTTTTCTAAAGATTTAGAAGCATATTCATCAATACACAAAGTAGCAACGAATTTCGGTTGCGATAAAATGTATGATTGGACTACAAATTTTGGAAATACCGTTAGGGGCTACGCTAACTTCATCTCAAGCTAGCATATCCATTCTTTCAAGAAAACGGTCAGCAGCAAATCCAGAAAACCTTCTGCCTTCTCGGTTTAATATTATATATATACACATGTATAAATACAGATTTTGTACGTTCTTGGAAATCGTACATCAAGGTGGATTGGCACTTACAATTAATCAGTATTAATTAGCTTAAACATTTACCAATTGCCAATGCATGCGTTCCATATAAGTATTTTTCTTTTCAATATATGTAACATGAGTGTCTAATTTGAAAATGGGATTTACATCTGTTTCCTATTTTCAAAGTTGTGAATACACGTATTCCTGTTTTAAAAAAAGTAAAATCCATCCTCTTCTGAAAACAGGAATTTCAAAGATTTTCTACAATGAAAAGAGTAATTTGTTAAAACTATCATTTTAAATGATATAATTGGCGAGTACTCTATTTTGAAAAGGGGGATTTTGAGAAATCACACTTTCTATCCTCAATTTTGTCTATTCAAGGTTTATAGTGCAGATTTTGGGTTCTTCAACTGTGACTTTGATGCCCTCTTTTTCCAGAACCTTAGTGTCTGATAATTCTTCTTATACTTTTTCCCTTCCTTTGTTTGAATGAATACTTTTATTTACATTATGTGATTAAAAAGTATAAATAATCCAGTTTCAACATATCAGGCATTTCCCATTATGTATGTGCTGATGACATCCGAATCAGAGGTTGCAAATAATTTCATTTTTTATTTTATAACATTGGAAAAACTTCTCAATTCTGACAACATCAGGATAGTAATGTCGGATTTTGAGGTAGCATTACGGAAATCCTCTAAAACATTATTTCTTTTAGCCCGTCATGTTGGATGTAATGTGCATTTTGATCGTGTATGTACATTTATATATTTCTTATACATTTTAAATCTTGACATAATTTAAAAACAAGAAAATTCTAAGACCTGCAACGGTTACTTCTCATCTTGATAGGGATTGAACATTCTTGGCGTAATATTCGCACCACTAATTTATTTAATATAAAGGTTATTTAATCAAACCAAAAATCAGAGGTACTAGATTAAACCCTCATTATAATCTTCTAATTTTATGTTTTGTTAAATTATATTTAGAATCAATAAGTTATTAGTCTAAATCTTAGGCCGAGAACATGAGTATCCAATCTCCTTAAGCTTATACAATAATATGGATAATACTGCCGTATTTATTTACTTATTGTCAGAAATTTAAATATACTAGGCTAATAAAATTAAGATTTTGTACCATTCATAATTAGCAACCGAGAACTTTCTTTGGAATATAATTTTTAATTTGCAGTGATACATTTCATTTTTTTATATTTGCGTATAATTGATAGTATTTACGAAGAAACGGGAGTTTATAGAAATAGATATGCTTCTAAACATCGGCGATTTTTCCAGGATGTCTTACAAATAGTTTGAGAAATAACAAAAATTGTTGATAAAACTCAATAATTTATACATGTTTAAACATATTTTCCACATAATTTAAATAATTTACATAAATTACAATAATTTATTATTAATAATTTTCCATCACGCAATCGTGAAGAGCATATTTATGTTGCAAAATTTAAAATGCAATCGGTGTATTCGTATCAAAATTGGACGTTCAAATTCAAAAGAGCTAAAAAAAGTAAGACTAAAATTGCGTGTTCCAACATTTTCCCGTAAAGTCTACATCCAGTACAGGAAAAAGGTGGTTACATAAGTGGGCCTCAAAAATATATAATTTTTCTTCTAACACCGATAATGGCTTTTTTCCGTGAAATTATTTACATCAAGTTCTGATAATTGGCATCTCTCATGAAAAAATGTATTTGGTTAGCCAGATGGATCATCAAAAAATATTAGACAAATATTTTTTCTTTTTTCTCGTGAACGAAAAATGACGAAGATAGAGTACATCAAAGATCGGGAGTGGGAGGTGATGACGTCAGAAACTTATACAATTCATGCACGATTTTATAATTGTCTGACGTCATCACCTCCCACTCTTGATCTTTAATCTGCTCTATCTCCGTCATTTTTTGTTTGCGAGAAAAAAAAAAAATACGTGTCTAATATTTTTTGATAATATATCTGACGGATCAAAAAGATTTTTTCATGAGAAATGCTAATTAGTCCATTGATAGATCAAAATTTATTAGTTTCCGTAAAATGCTGTAAATAAAAGTAATGAATTTTATTTAGTCTCGAAATTGATACATTTTCGTGGACTATAAGCAAATACCTAGAAAAATTAAGTTGGTTAACAGTTATAAATAATCAAACTTAATATAAATGCTTGATTTTGGTATTTTAAAACTTTATCATTGTCTTCACAGCCGTTCTACAAAAAAATTACAAGACCATTTTTTTCTTAAAAAGGGCTAAATTGTCGAACAAAAAAAAATCTAAAGCAAAATTTGCAAATTTTTGTAAAGAATTTCAACGTGATAAAATACATCAGAAAAATCTAGTTGTATACGGAGCCGACCATGCAGTCGCATACGAAACCATATCTACCTCTCGGACTATACCATTAAAATTAATTACAGCATGAACTTTAATAATTATAATAAATTTGAGTATAATATTATTATTTTGAATCTCTCACTTCATAAATATTATTAATCTTGTAGGCCATTCACAGGAAACTTTACGCACAAAAACTAACCCAATACTTGCGAGATAATGAAAAAGCGAAAGAGTTTATCAAAAGTGTTCTTTTACTTACGTTTTGACCAGCTGATTTCATTCGCTAAGAGTACAAAAGATTAAAAAACAAATTAGATTTTGATAATAAACGAAAATCAAGAGCATTTATAAAATATTTTGAATATTATTTGATAAAAATTGTAACAACCTCAGGTTTTTGTATTTTTGGATTGTTAGTCACGAATAACAACGTCATTGACACGTATCACGCTCGGTTGCTTTTGAAATTTAAAAGTCATCCATTAGCTTGGGATTTTGTAAGTGCGTGAAACAAGTTGATTGGGCCGCGGTTGTTTACTCATGAATAGTTCTGCGTTTTGAATAATTAGTATAGCTATCTGTTACAATCAAATTTTAAGGAGACTTTATCGTACTTAAATCGAGTGATGCATTAGAAATAAAAAAAAAAATTTCATCGCACTGGCTAGATTTCACGGATGTTTATGATTTTGAATTTTTTTAAAACAATGTTATAAATACCACACTCTTAATTTCTTATCTATTATTATTTATCGTTATTTAGCCAATTAGCTCAGAAAACCGATTTGTGCAGCACTTAATGCCTATCATAATAACAATACGCAGAAATGACCAAATACAACATTAATGCACCTTCCTCCACATTTTTCTCAACTCTTTATTCAATTTACATCTTTTTTAAGGCTTTTTTGACTTTCTACTCTGTTATTTTTCTCTTTAAGAGTTCTTTTAACTATCATTTTCATAACTTCATAAACCTCTTTACTTACATTTTTTTTCGATAACTTTTTCATTTTCTTTTGTAAACTTGTATTTTTTATTATGCCTGAAAGCATTCATTTTACAATCTATTTGGTTGTATTTTGACGTCTTTTGTGCTAGAGATTCGTAAGTTACAGCAGTCGTGTATTGCTCTTGAAAAATCTTGATGGAATAGAGATTGTCTTGGTATTGGTTTGAATTTTGATTGCAAAACGGTCTTGTGATAAGAGATTGATAGTCACGTGACTGAAGCCTTTATAATTATTGTGTGATTGGTCGAGGTTGGAGCCATGGTAGAAGTTTACTACATTTCATTGCTAGTATTCCATCATATTATCCTAAATTGACAAGTTCATCGACTTATAAGTTGGTCTATTTTACTACATTATATTGCGATATACTGGCGATAAATTCGTCAACGTCTCGGCAAGACGTAGCGCGGCCGTCTGCTCGATCAGCCTCTCTATCTGTCTCACGCTTTCCTACACCCACTGATACAGGCTGCAGAAACAAGCCGAATACCGAATCTTTTGTTGAAATTACAAAAAACTATCTTGACTGGCGCCAAGTGTATATGATTCAGAATGTTTTTATCACCTCACAATTACATTTTTTTGTATACATAGACTTATTTTTCTTTCCGTTGTTCGGCGTGTGTTTATATATAAGTTCCGTAAACTTCTTAGTGTTGACAGTTTGTTGCCGAGTTTTTACCGAGTTTATTGTGAATCAACCAGTAAGAACTAAAGAGTAGAAGTCGGCAATAACTACTTGGCTTATCAACAGAAATGCCCAGATTTCTACAAGGGTAAAGAGCGGGTACATTTGGACACAAGACTTTGAAAATTGAATAAAAACTAACATGAATTAATAAAGATTATAAGTAATCATTTTATTTATCTTTGAAAATTGTGAAAATAAATATGTTTGATTATATGCTGGTGATTGGCGCGCGAAGCGTGTAGGGGGCGAGCCGTACGAAAAGATATATAGAGTTGTATGTATTATTAACATCGTTATTTTTATTTTTATTAGTGTTATCATTATAAATCCTATACATTATTCATATAATTGTGAGTACTTGATTATATTAAAATACTCAATCATTTGTTTCGTAAACGTACATCAATTTTTTAAACCTCGGGCGTTTTTGAGTTCTTGCAGCGCCGTCGGTAGGAAAAAAGCGTTGGCCACTAATGTGCATATGCCCAAACTATGGCAATAGTCTCTCGGGCGTCTCCCTAGGGACTAGTGATTGAAGAGATGCACATTATTGACGAAAAATAAAAAAAATTTCTTTTACAGTCTGCGAATGTTTTTTTTTTTTTTTTTTTACTATTTCTGAAAAACTAATATTCATGTTTTTCTTAGAAACTAGAGAGTTGCTACATATTTTTATGAATTGTGTTACATATTATTATTCAAAAATATTACTATATAACGAGCAAATAAATTTCTTTGCGCGTTTTGTAGGTTAATTTCAGGGTACATAGAATCGATAAAGAGTATTATTAATTGAATTCATCCCATGCTTACCATCGATCTCTGATCTTTAGTTGAAGATATACCTTACGTGCCTCTAATCCTTTCTTTTTCTCTTCCGCAGCTCTTTCTTAAATCCATTCCAAAACTTATTTTTCTCTTGCCGTGAGATCATCGTCCAGAATAAATTTAACCCCTCGAGCTTCTCCTTGTTTCGCATTATTGCTACTTTTTTATCTTATGACTTCAATTATACTACCAACGTTCGCTCACCATTGTCTACATAAATTATGTCATACAGGTAAAATATTTTATCGTATTGAGATACATTATTTGTTTCTTTTACTAACCTTCTATAGATAGAGTACACTAAAAATATCGTTTTGAGGATTTGTTTGATAATGAATCAAACCGCAAATTAAAAACGATAAAGTCAATTTTCTCATTTGAACCATTAAGAAAAAAGGCATCTCATTGCCCCTAAATTTTCTGCTCAAACAAACAAGGAATTTATAAAAATGTATATTCAGATTTAAGATTTACATTTATTCGTATACGCAATACGATGCTTGCAAAAAGTATCAGTGCATAAGAATAAAGGTAATTTTCTTAACAGGTTGCAACTGCCCATGCCTTAGCTATATTTTTATTTTGTGTCGCTATTACTTGGTGAGTGCCCGTGCATCTGCACCTACAACCGCTTCTCAGTCAAAAAGGCATCAGCTACGTTTTCGTCCCGGATTCCTCAGTTCAGATAAGATAAGTTACTTTTTTATAGACGTTTCTATTATAAATGTTTTAAAGATAGTTGATATTTGTGAAATTTTTTTCTGTCTTTTCTGTAGGATCTGGAGAATGTGCTTGAGCTGATACGCTGTGTTATCACTATAATGCAAGAAAATTCCACAACAAGCTTAATTTCGGCGATGTCTGGCACTCATGCAATTTCAATTAAAAAAATGTTGTTTGAAAATTAAAAAAAATGTAATAAATGCATTGTTGTGATTTTAATGACAAAATTTTTTAAGTTGATGATTAGTTTATCGTTATTACCGGTGTTCTCCTGAAAAAAAAAAAATAATAATAACATGCTTTGACCAGCATAATATATTGCCCATATCGGTGTTTGCTGGTTTATTTCACGAAAGCCAATATATTGCCGATGTTATCGCGTCCAAGTTGGAAATTTTTTTTTGTAATTATTGGCAATATACTGCCAACCTGTGAGAATATGCGCTTTTATCATACATTGACTATGTATTAGCCATGTTTTACACAACCTCTTCCTTATATGCAAACTGACTCGTAACGCGTATTTAAACTTTGCTTGATTACTGTTGGTACACACGAAGACCAAAAAGGTCATAGAGATCGCACAAATTTGATGAAATAGATTTGGTTTCCTGCATTTAAAATCTCATCAATACTGTATAGTCGTGTGAGGTATCTGAAAATGGTCTTCTATTGCACCAATTCTTTATAAAGTTCCACGAACACCTGCACTTACATTCAGAGCAAAAAGTTGTACTTTAGTATGTGTTATGCTATAATGAAACAGTAAAATTATAGCGATTCCCGATAACTAATCTGTCAATATTATACTAAATTTTTATAGTTGCTTTTTTTCTAAAACAATAAACTTACAAGTAGCTGCCTCTTTCATTAAAGTCCTACCCCAAATACTTTGGCTGTGTGAATCTATAATTATTGTTACTGCTGTACAGAATTTTGATAATCAGTTACACTTTTTGCTCTGAAATAACTTTAAAGCATCAACGTCTGATGTTATTATCTAATATTTTATTGTAATGTTTTTAATAGCAAGTCTAGTGAAATTGACCGATGGAGTGTATAAAGATATTCAACTTTTGCGCAATGGTAAACGCATTAAAAGAAACCCCCGATATTCCACCAGGTACAAAAACAGCAATATTGATACAGGTAAATCATTGAGATGTGCGTATGTTCATATATGAGAGAAATTCTGCAATAATAATTATTAATAATGTCCTAAAAAAAATCAATTATTTTTAGAGGCACATCATAGAACCACTTTTTTCATCTGAGATTTAGAATCAATAAAAATAATTTTGAAACACAAAATTGAAATCTTATGACACTTTATCAGATTTTAATGAATTTTGTGGACATTTACGTTAGATTTTGAAAATAATGTGATGATTTTGTCTTAAAATTCTCATCATAAATTTTTTTGAAAGCTCGAAAAATGCGTTTTAAAAAATAACGTTTACACAATAAGCTTTCATTTCGTACTTGAAACATTTCACAAAAATATGTCACAAGATTTAAATCGCATGCTCAAAATTTTTCTCGTAATTCTCAATTGTATAAAAGAAACAGTAAGTTGTTGAGTGGTGAGCCTCCAAAAAAGAAGTACAATTTTTTTTTATAAACCAAAAATGGCTATATTTTGCTGTAGAATTTTTAATGCGTGTGCAAATATTAAGCATTTACTACCGTAGAAGAAGAACTATATAAAAAAAAAATTTATCATTATTTTAGTCTGAACTGATTTCGTTGAGGGTACGATTGACACCGAAGAAGTTTTGAACCTCTTAAAGAAGTATGAAGGAAAAATTTGCGCAAGAGTAGTACGAGCTGCAAGGGAGGGTTTTAAATGGAATGAAAGTAAATCACAGGTGAAAAAAATTGTGCAGAAGCAGAAGATGACGAGACTGAAATTGATAGTAATGGGCATGATGACTATCTATACGATAATAAAGAGCAGTGCGAAATTCAAAATGATAGTGCAAGACCAGCAAATTCCATGCAAGTATTGACACAGAACGGTGAAGGTAAATATTTAAGAATGGTATATATTACGATACTAGGTAATTAATTTGTTTCGAACGTAAAACATTTGTGAACAAAATTTAATAAAAATTTTCGTAAATAAGGTAAGAGTACCGATGTCGAAACGCACTTTCAACGTCTGTCCCAAAGGTGAAACAGTCAATCTACCCTCAATAACTAATAAACTCTTAAAATTACAAGTTGTGTCTTATTAAATCAATAAAAGTGATTAACTATTTTGAAATGCATAACACTGTAATAAATTTTTCTTCAATATCACTGTTTCATTATACGTACAATTTAAATCTTAACCTCAAATATTTTATGTCCGGATGGTGGAACACACAGATTCCATTTAAATAACATGTACGTTTCGCCATTGGGACATCACGTTTCACCATTAGGACATGCATTTCGATGGTGTTTCGCATTATGTTCAACTCTCTGTTGTCAATTTTTATTATGTAAAATAATGTATCATCAAAATATTATTCTCAAAAAATTATATATTCAACAGGAACAAAAGACACATCAGTAACCATTATAATGTTTTTAAATCTCCTATTTGTGATTTTATTTGAATTTTGAAAGGAAATTCCACCAAAAACCGTTTTATTATCGGTACTTTTACCTTATTGATAATCCTACGGTGAACACCTTAAAATTTCAGACTATTTTAACGAAAAAATAGGCTAGCAAAAGGGCTTGTTAAAAATTGTAAATTTAAAATATTCAACTTTTTATGGAATTTTAAGTTATGTGCCTTCTAAACGAAAAGTCAGGTTATGGGTACGTCACCATAATGAGCGCCCGTTTCTGCAGCATTATGCGAAATTCGAAATGTTTACATTTTTAACTCTGTGTTGACTCCTTTCTCAACATCAGTACACTTCTTTTTCACCAATTTACCTTTTATTTTAACCCTCATAACACTGTGCCCGTTAGAGTCCATCATTTTTTTATCGTTGTTCATACACCCCCTTTTATTTATAATAAAGAAAAACATTAAGTATCAAAAAACATGGGGTTATGATTGCCCATGCGCTAAAATACAATACTACAGACGACATAGATTGATATATATATATATATATATATATTCATTGAATCCGGCCTACTTGTACATACAATCACTTAAATACATGTAGGCATGCTTGAACCACCTCAAGTCGCGCGTTTTTACACAGTTTGAATGCGGCTGTCAAGTATTGTATACAATTTTTTAGCACGTGTGCCTTAACCCCGCTGTATTAATAATATATACATAGTTTTAATACTGTCTAAATCCTACACTATATACGACAGCCGCATTCCTGTGATAGTCATTTATTTGCGTATGGATCCAGAATCATACAATCTTTGGTATATACGTCTGAATAATAAATATCGTTAAACATTACATATGTAATAAATACAAGTGTTTTTATCATTAAATGAAATTACTAATAAGTGAATCACTACTTAAAATTACTAATCTTTAATTGAATTATGAGACATTGTTTAAAAAATTTCACGAACGTTTCTTTCTGTAATCTTAGGATTATGCAGACGAGACAGAAAAAAAATATACAATGTAGACAAATACAGATATACTTTCCCATTATTTGAGCCCAGTTTTTCTCAGCCAATCAGAAAAAGCTAGGTCTCATCCCAACATTGCTGTCGAGCATAACCTCAAGATTTCAATGATTTTCATTAGCGGTTTGTCACATTTGTGGATTGCTTAATTAATTGTTTATTGAGTATACTGTTTCTTTTAACACCCTGATTTATTATTCATTCATTTGATAGTCAATTTTATGGTTTCTTATCGAACTTTTGTGTATTACGACCAGATGTAAAAAGTCACTCTCTTTGCACAGAGTAAAAATTGTGATACTATAGTCACGAAAAATATAGTCACGAAAAAGGGTGTCTTGGGTGCAGGCTTAGGGCACGTAGTGCTTTTAGAGTTTTTAAACGAAAAATGTATTTATTGTTATTTATTATCCTTGCGCTTACATATTTTATGCTGTTCCACAAAAGCTAAAGAATCATTCTGATGTCGATAATTGTAAATGAAATGTGGAAATCTGGTTAATTAATAATGTTTATACTCTGCGCCCTTTCTTTTTTTTGACCCTGATTTTGATGAAAATCAGCTTAATGTTATGAAAAAAATTAAAATTTTACACGGTGCTGTAAGTTCACATAGTCAGTTATTTTATTGGTTTAGCGACTATTTATTCTTCTAAATAAAACTGGAAAATTGTGACAAAAAAAAAATTAGTTTAGATTAAAGATTTGTTTTGCTCGCAAACTGTTTTCTACCAATCATTAAGAAATAAAGTATAAATTTTATTAATTACATTTGAGAAACAGTACCTTATTTTTAAATTATTGAGTGTCCGCGTATACCCTCAAACTTTGTACGTAGTCGGTAGTAGTCGGACATCAGCTAGGAGTACTGTCCGACTACTGCCTCCTGTACTTTAGAGTGTTGTGATTACTCGGACAGCCACACCATCAAAATATCTTTTAACTTATTAACAACCTTCAGTCACATTTTTCATCTTATTTAAATAATTAAAAGTGTACTGGGACTATGAACTATATAAAAAAGAATCAAGTGCAGTAGTTTCATCTCTAAGCGTGATCTATAGCAAGTTATCTGAAGGTAAATCGAACTTAACCTGTAAATATTTTTCGCGGCCTGTTATAACTGATTGTTTATAAAGCAAGGTTAAATGCATAATAATTAAACATGTATTTTATGTAATTAAAATATCAAAACATCACTGAAACTATTGCAGTCGATAAAAAATCAATAAATAAAGCACAGAATTCCCAAAATTTAGAAGATACTGAAAGCAGTATCAATTCTGAATATATGAAAATACAAGAGAGTAAGTTAATCATGTTTTTAAAATTTATTTTATTTCATAAAAGTTTGATTGTTACATTGCATGCGTTTTTTCAGATAACACCGATAAAGCCCTTTTTGATTTAAGGTGGCTCATTACCCCTGTATAGCGCATATTTTGAATATCTTATTTGAAATATTTATTAAAGGTTTAGAGAAATGTCACCTTGCCTGACAATTATATAGCTAGTGCTTAATAGCATGCGATTTTTTTCATAAAATTTTGTTGTTAAACTTTTCACATACCGATGCTTGAAAAAAAATTTAATAAATTAGTTAAATCATTTTTAATTACATCTGACTTTCAATTATTTGGGCATATTCTCTTCCTTAAACGAATCTATTCGGAGTCATCACGGAAAAAATTGCAAAAATTTACATCTTTTTCCCAGAAAATTCAATTGTTTACTTATTTTTCGTATTTCTATACAAGCAATTAAATTTTTTGGGAAACTTATGTAAATTTTTCGAATTTTTTCAGTTATCACTCCCAATGGAATCGTTTGAGGAAGAGAATATGCCTAAAAAATTGAAAATAAGATGTAAATTGAAAAAAATTAAAGTTATTTATTGAACTTTTTCTTAAGCCTCGGTATCAGAAAAATTTAACAACAAAATTTTATGAAAAAAATCGCATGATATTAAGCACTAGCTATATTATTGTCGGGTAAATTGACACCTCTCATATTTTTTAACAAACATTCATGATAAAATATTTAAAGTATGTACTGTTTAGAGGAGATAAGCCATCTTAAAAAATATTTTTATTGGACTACAGCGTCAGAACAAAAAAGACAAGGCAAAGAGAAAGAGCTTTCCTACAGCAGTGATTGACGATTTACTTATACATCTAGAAAAAAAAGAAGAAAAAAAAAACCAAAAAAAGAACCACACTATTTTAATAATTGTAAAATGAAAATGAGCGAAAATAAAAATATCAAAGACACAGAAGCAATGCTGGGCAAAGGATATCAAGAGATGAAAAATGCATTATTAAAAGAAAAAATGATTTGAATTTAAAACTTAAAACTGTAAAGAAAAATTGAAAAATTCTAAATGAACAAGAAAATGTAGACAATCTTTTTATTCTTTCTCTTAAGTTGACAAAGTCAGTATCTGAACTAGAAGAAACTGAAAAGGCAATAAATATTAACGAATTTTAATCGTTTCAAAGTAGAATTACAATAAAAAATTAAAAACTGTAAATTTATATACGTTTGATGGAAATAAAATAAATTACATTTTGTTTGAGCTTCATTTAGGCTTCGTTTTTTGCTGTACGACTACAGACGCAATCTATGTCCGAGTACACCCGAATTCGAGGCTTTTTAAAAAAACCTAATATTTAAAATCTAAGCCTTTAAAATAGCTGTATTTTTTTTTAATCGATAGTAAAACACATAATTCCGATGTTCCCATGACTTTTCTACTCATTAAACATTGTGTTTCTTTGAAAAATAATGGTTAACACTTGTAGCTATGAAGAGGGTCCGAGTATACCTTCCTCTATCTTAGATAAAAGATCGGAGTTCTATATAATTTAAATGAAATACCAAGAATCATGTTACGAAATCTCAACGATAGTGAAAAACATAACCAATTTCTGGTAGTAGGTTTTATAAATTGTTTGTCAATAATAAATTGTAATTTAAATCAAGAGTAGTTTTCGTCGACAATGTGCATCTCTCGCAAGCACTCTCGGGCCCAGTGATCACACGGGCTAGATGCGCATTAGTGGCGAGTGCTATTTTCACTACCGATTTGTATTCTGACGTTTATTCGCAGATCCCCAAGTAATGTCTCAATCGCACGAAAGGGAGGCCGAGCATTGTAACATTCTAATTGATAAATAATACGGTTTCTTAAAGCGATTCATACAAAAATAATTGTATAAATATTTTTGTTAAAATTTTTATTATTTCTGAAATAGATCTCGTGTATGTGCCTGATAGTAATTCACTTACAACCCTTAAAAAAATTGATAAATCTAATGTGCAAGTCATCGGTACTACCTTGAATAACCATAATCTTCAACAGAAGCAAATTGACCCCGGTATGCATTTTCTTTTTAATTATTATTTACATTCATCGTATCTTACTACAGTAATAGTAGTAGTTGCGCACTCTGCTATACATTCTGCTACTCAGTTCCACTAACATGCGATCTCATGATTACGTCCGGAACTCTCTACAAGCGTGCTTTGTTCTCTCCGTCAAGCTTTGTTATCGACGAAAGATCATATGTCGAGATAACATGTGATAAATACATTGTATGGAGTTTAAAATCAAAATACACTCCTTTGGCAAAATGTCCATCCGTTTACGCGCGCCCGCGTGTGTGCGTGTGTAATTTGTTAAATCTTAGAATTCCCTTGGCTGATTTTAATGATTTTAATCCAATAAGACTTTTTTTTTCAAGATCATTACCGCTGAAAAAAATTTTTTAGTTTTGCTGCATAATTTTTTTCTAATTTCGATTTTATTGATTTTTCTAAATGAATTTTGCTTCTTTATAGATGAAGCTTTGTACCAGTAAAAAAAATGTTGTGGAAATACGTTTAAATGTCTTATACAGTGACTAAAATGAAAAAATACAATTTTCAGAAAAACTAAAAAGTCTGTGTGTGTGTACGTGCGCGCGCGTGTGTGTGTGTGTGTGTGTGTGTGTGTGTATGTGTGTAATGAGTCATATTTCAGGAATCCAACGGTAGGTTTCAATGATTCTGATCTTAAAATTTTTGTTTTTGTATCCTTATTTGGATCAAATAGTGCTTATTATTTTGTTTTAATACTTTTATTCAGTGGAAAAAAAACTTTGAGTTTCGCTTCACAATTTTTTATTCAGGTTTTATGGATTTTCGAAAATTAATTTTTTTAATTTTATTTTTTTCGATTTTTACTGTTGGTTTGGAATATTATGTAGTTGATGATTGTAAAGATCATAAAAATTAACAATACCAAAAAAGTTGATAAAAGTAAAAAAAAAAAAATTACGAGGATGTCTGGGGGTGTATAAGTTAGTATACATACAATGAGTTATATTTCAGGATTCTCTGGACCGATTTTGACAAAGCAGGGCTTTATTGTATTTGAATACCTATTTTAGCTGAAAATTAGATTCCGTTTCGTTGATTTTTTTTTAACTTGATTTTATCGATTTTAGGAAGTCAATTTTTTGTGCCCTCGGGCTGGAGAGTTGCTCTTTCCGATGCCGTCGAGCACAAAAATAGTATACGCACCACGGCTCGAAGTAAAGAAGCCTCAGATTGTTTTATCGCTATCCTTGGCTTTGACTCGGACGACAATGTACGGACGAACTGAGACTTTCTTTACTGTCCCGGCCCAGGTACGTTATATACTATATTTCGAAGCTGATTTGCTGAACATTAAAATTGTTGTAGATTATTTTACATTGTAACATATTTAAGATTATCAAAATTTCCCTAAAATGATACGTTATTAAATAGAACAAAAGAAAATTGATTTGGGTATGCATAGGTGTATGAGTGATAATACATATAATCGTTTATATCTCAGGATTCCTTCGACGGATTGTTTTCGAATAAATTGCTTCTTTAGACGTTAAATTCTTTTTAGAATATTTTATGTTGTAAATTGAAAAATTTACTTTTTATTTATTTAGATTTTATTTTTTTTGAGTGTTACAAATTAAAAAAATGATTTTTTTGGGTTCTCAACAAGGTTACAAAATAAATTATACTAAAAATATAAGAGATTATGCGATGTATTACGAAACAACGTTTAAATTACAAATGAATCATGACTAAAAAGTGTGTGTGAGTAAATATATGGATGAAGAAAGAAAAAAAATTGATTTATCAGCAAAACGTTATAATAGAATATTTTATGTTATAAAATCTGAAAGATCAAGCTGTTTCCGATGAAGAAATAGTTGTTGGTAAAAACGAATAATAAATTTTGGGGGAGTGTCTGGATATATAAGTAAGTATATATACAGATGTATGCGTGTTTTTCTTCCTTATATAAAAAGCTTTGTATCGGTGAATAAAACTTTTTTCTAGAAATACGTTAGAAATCAGTCATATCTCAGGAACCCAACATTAGATTTCAATGATATCGAGCCTAAAATATTTGTTCTCTTGTTCTTATGGCGGCTCGGAAAAAAAATTAAAGTTTTATAGTAGTAGCGTCATCTGATGCCAGAATATTGCGGGCATGCCAGAAATTTGAGGACTTAATGCATTGTCGATCGCAAATAATACAAGTTTATGGACTCAACAATGCTAAACATGAGATCTATGAGAATTGCAGGAACTATGACTATTGTAGTTGTTGAGAGTGTAAAACGCAAAAGCTAAGACAGCATTAAAGTCAGTAACATAACCTTGATTTTGTAGTTTGAAGCAGAACGAACTGAGCTGGCCCGTAAAGTGACGTGACTATGACGTGAGTAACTGTAAATGATGTCTTCGCCGAGTCATGTTAGCATGTCTCACGCTTTATTTGATTCAATATCATTCATCTCCTGCGTTATGATCTTCAATTTATTTTTAATAATGAAGCTGTGAAGCATGCGCTTGTTATGATTCCCATTATCTTTACGTCTGACAACCTAAAGGGTTGAGATTATCAATATCGTACGGTTGACAGTGCATTGAGTGCTCAAATGTTCGGCAAGTCTGCAATTTTTGCTCATCATGGGCTCTTCTGTCGTTTTTTTTTACCCCCTCCAACAACTTGCACACAGCGAATAGAGATTAATTATTAAAATAAAATGTTTGATGTTGTAGCTCTAGCTGATGATGTTTGATCAAAATATTTATAGTTCCTGATTTAATTGACTCTATTTATTGATAAATGACATATGCGCAGGATAGACATTTCTCACACTTAAGAGTCAAGATACTGGCAGTAATATGTAAGACATGAAGGGGCCTCGATAACTTAGTAGATAACGTGCTACGTTTCTAGTCTAACAGACTCAAGGCTTAAACGGGGCCAGTTCACATAAAAGTTTTTTTGGGCATTTTTATTCTCGAACATTTTCGGTGAGAAAAGTACGCATTGGGCCCCGAAAACTCATTCCCCCGATTCTAGCGGACGAGACTTGCAGTTTCTCCTAATGATGCCTGGACCTAGGGGGGCAATCCCTCCTTGGGGAGGTCGTCGGCACCCCCTGAAGCTTGGTCGGTGGGTTCCCGCTGGCAATCGGCGTAAACCAATTTCTATCAGGATAGACAGAAGCTTGTCGGCCTGATGAATAGGTCGCCGACGAGTTTCTTTCGGGGGGGGGGCAAACGCTGGGGCCCGCCCGTCCGGGGACGCCGCTATCAGCCCTACAAATATCGGCGTTGCGGGGCGGATGACCTATGGGTGAATTCTCTTCTTTAATATGTGACGCCTGATCAGGATGTATTTCTTTATCTCTCTTCAGCCTGAGGCTTTTTCAACACTTGAATATTCCAAGCTTCGCCTTGATGCGTAAAGTACCAACCATCTACTCCCCCGGTCTCTTGGTCGGTCGTTGAATTTTGTCGCTTATTTTTTATCTAGGTCTCCTTGGCGCAGTCTGCAATCTGGAGGACTTAACGGATTCTGATAAACAAAGTATCGTCAGAATCGACTTGACCGAGGAAGTGACAAAAGATGTGTGATTTTCGAATAATTGTGTACAGCGATTAATTAAACCATTCAATTAAAAGTTTTATACAACAAATATATTTTTTTTTTTTCATTCATTTATATAACAAAGGTGTTTTTATAAATTTTTTCCTCATTTATTTCCCATGAATAATTCATAAAATTTAAAAAAAATTTGTTTTTGTAAATTTCTATTGCGCATAAAACAATTTAAATCCTTGTATGCCTATAAAATAACACAGAAAGAACTAAACATTAAAAAAAAATAAAAAAATCTCCCGGCGGTTAAAAAAATTAGAAACAGGAAAAATGGAAATACATGGAATCATAAACAAAAATCGTGAAAAAATTATTATCTTGATATTAACTCTTAAACATTTAGCATAGCTTAGAGCATTGACTATAGAGCGAAAGATAATTGCGATGAAAACGATTGAAGCTTTTACTAAGAACTATGTAGTCTTTTAGGGTTTATTACGGTAAAAAAAGAATTTACCATGACAGAGTATGTGTATTAGTTGCACGATTGGTCGAGACTGATCAAAAGCTAAAAAATTTAAAAATAAAAATTGATATAAATTATTAGGTGGTATAAAATTAAAAAATAAACGTTACAATACTGGATTTTTTTTCAAAAGTTATAAAAATAAGTACATTTAATTGTACTTTGGCAAAACGTCCTATCTTGATAATAATTTGGGTTGAGGGATTACAATGCTTGTGTTACAAGTAATAGCGGTAACAACCAAATGCAAGGTGATTTAGAGCTCTAAATCATGAGTTACTTAGTAGATTGTTTATGAAAAATTATAGCGTTATTAATTAAAACACTTTGTCTCATCAAGTATAGGCTATTTCGTCATGAATAATATTCTTATTAATTACAACGCAAGAAGATCAAGCGCTCAGGGCCATCAGGTTATAGCTTCTTCGTTATACATAATGGCATTGGTAACTAAGATGCAAGAAAAACTAACTACCAGTACCTTATTTAACTATAATTTCGGTGTGCATGTATTTTCGTATAAATGAAAGATTTTACATTGTATTAATTTAAAAATATAATCATGAATTTTTTATTCATATATCTAAAGAGTAATAGAGTTAAAACACTTGATCTGTTGGGTTATAGGGTGTATAAAGCTTATGTTACAGAGTAATTGGGCTTAAGTAGCTTAGGGTCAATTGATTCGGTTTTCGTGTTTTTTATATGTGCGACAGTATTTTAAAATGATTTTAAAATATGACATTCTTCAATATTATATTGATATGTGATGTTAGTCAAATAATATTGAGATAGGCCGTTTTTTAAATACATTTTCGAGATAAGACGTTCTTTCACTCGACTGGTGATTATGTAGTGACGTACATAATATCTTTAAGTTTCTATGATATTCTTTCAGCTACACCGTAAATTTCTACATTTGTCTCCCGGGCTGCTACAAATGTAACAGATAGTATTAAGATATTTTTGGTTTCTGATAATAAAGCTTGTATTCTTCTTTTTATTTTTTGTAGCAGTCAGGGTTTTTTTAACAATTTTTTTATCTTTACCTGATTATGATGTATCTAAATAATTTTAAAATACTTTAACACAATAATGCATCTTACAAACATATCTCGATAATGTCATTATATCTTGTTAGTCTGAAAATATTTTTGTGGTTTTACTGTAGTATAAAAACTTGGATTATGTAATGGTTTTTAGAAAATAATTGACTAGTACTTTTTAAAATTATATTGATGAATATTATTTTAGACTTGAAATAAATACAACAAATATAAAGCTTTGAGAAGTTAGGATTTCGAATATACATTGTAGAATAAAATCAAATATTATATTGGTAAGGTTAAATCTCAAAGTATTTTTTTCTAGTTTCACAATTGTGTTATGTAATGTATAAACGTGGTATTAACAGAAATCAAAACCAATCCGAAATCAAAGATGTAAATCTGTGTTGCATTTCTTGACTACGTTTTTCGAGTTATAAAATATCCAAAACATTGCCGTATAATGTAAATGTATCATTAACTAAGTGTTTATGTCGACTTCTAGAATAATTAGTAACATAATAATGTTTAAAAATTTACCTTTATCTAGTGTTGTTATAAATGTTTTCATCCTGAAGTTCTAATACTTTACCGCTCTTAACGCAGCTAAATATTTCTTAAATTATTTTTGGCTCGTTAAAGTCGGATCATCCTTGGCATGGATACCATATTCCAAATATCCAACACATACTAAAGTTCAATTAAATTGTTACACGTTGTTGATATTTTTCTTTTAAATCAGATAATAAAGATTAAAGTATTATGTTGTTATTGCATATGTCAATCTAACAATTTGTCCCTGCATTCAGTGCAATAGATTTTTATCTACTTTATAGTAGAGGACATCAAAAAATAAAACTCGGTTATAGGAGAATGACTGTTTATTAATGACACATTGTATCAATATTTCGCCGCCACTCTGGCGGCCTCTTCAGTACACAAATTAACATGTCGGTGCCAGGACAAAACGTCACACGGACGGTCATGGCGTGTCTGTAAATTTTCACGCCATGACCGTCCGTGTGACGTTTTGTCCTGGCACCGACATGTTAATTTGTGTCCTGAACAGGCCGCCAGAATGACGGCGAAATATTGATACAATGTGTCATTAATAAACAGTCATGCTCCTATAACCGAGTTTTATTTTTTGATGTCTTCTACTATTCAGTACGACAAAGGAGC